>OZ014521.1:95170529-95280664 GCA_963966055.1 Lathyrus aphaca
TTCCGAAACCAAAATTCTAGGAAACATGTGGATTTCATGATTCAAGTAGAGCATTTCGTTGACTTGAATCATGACTTATTTTAGGATTTTATGACTTAAATTATGCTTGCAAAAGTTTCTTTTGTTCAAGTCGTAAACTTTCTGACTTAAAATATTTTGCATTGAATTTTGTTCAAAGCCTTGTTTTATGCATGCAAAATACATTTAAATGAAAAATGAACAATTCTAAGAGATGTTCAACAATCTAATATTGAGGGACTCAAGTAGTAAAAATATAATTAAATAGAAAATATTCAAAACCCTAAAATTTCAACCTACCATATAAGCAATTTCAATCTCTCCCTTTTTATGCTTGGAAATTTCCATTATAATTGAGTAGACATGAGCCTGAGTAGAGCGTGATCTAGGATTTCCTTTTACACCCAAAAAAACATTTCACCATAATTTCATAAAATCCATAAATAGATATAGACTTAATGCAACTCCCCCCTCCTTTGACAAAATAAAAAAGAGATAGTGAATTAAGAGCCTAAAATAAAATAGGTAGCACAAAAGATTTTGCAAAATAGATTCCAAAATAAAATAAGCTAGAATAGCCACATAAGAAGTTCAACAAAAACTGCAGAAGAATAGATCAAACAAATAAAGATATTCTAAACATGATAGATGTAACATATGCACAAAACAACATTTCTGAACAACACTGAAACACAATTACCAAGACATACAAGACGGAAGTATTTACATAAATAATGCATGAAGGTAAGAAATAGAGTAAAATTCACTTTAAAAAATGAATGTACTTAACAAGGCTATAAATGACACAACTAGTAATGTAACAACTACAAGTCAAGAATATAAGTCACATTGCATATATCATCACATAAATTTAAGTTGAAAAGATAAGAAATTTAACAAAGAAGAGCTAAAAGTTTTGAGATATCATATCAATATAAGTGGTGTAAAATGTAACTTGATACACAATAACATTTTAGTGCATAACAAAATATATCATAAATAATTAGAAATAGAATCAAAGCTTATTAAAAAAAATAGATCAAGGATCCCCAATTCTCTACGAAATTTTTTGAAAAAGTTTCACTGACAATTATTTTTATAAAATTATTAACAAGTTGATTTTTTGTGTCCACATATTAAAAAATCACAATACCTTTTTTTCACTTAAAAAATGGTACATAATCTCAAAACTCTTAGTGCATGAATTTAAAACTAGATTCTTAGTAAATATAAGTACACTAGTGTTATTGTACTTAAATGAAATGCAACAAAGTTTTGTCATAATCTAGCCTTGTTTACTTTAGCCAAAATACTTGTGAATATTAGTTTGTACCGTCTAAATATTGAGCCTCAACAATAGAAAGAGAAATATTATGTTGCTTCTTGTTGTGCCAAGAAACCAAACAATTTCCAAAAACGTGGAAAGTTCCACTAGTACTTTTTCTTTTTGATTTATATCGTGTGAAATCAGAATTAGAGATTTCTACTAAGCTACGTTAACTTTTTTTGGAAAAACCAAAGTCGTGATTTAAGGTTCCGTTAAGATACCTTAAAATACAATTAACGTCCTTAAAATGAGATTCACATGAATGAGCTTTAAATTTAGAGAACATACACACATTAAATATAATATCAAGTCGGTTTGTAGATAAATAAATCAAAGATCCTTTTATACCTTTATATTTGGTGATCTCGATTTCTAATCCTTGCTCTTATTTGAAAAATTAGAAGGTTTAAATACGTTGTTGTAGATACAAATTTTGAATCTTTCATGTCATACTTTTTGGGCAGCTCCATAAGAGACATCTCAAATTCACCCGACATGACACTATAAATTTCTCTAAATAAATATTCATAAATAGAACCAAAAACAATATCATCTACCTAATTTATAAAAATGAAATCCGGTATGTTTTATTAAAAAAATTGTGTCTACGGTACCACAATTAAATCCTTTTTTTTAGTGAGAGGCTTCTAAGGAGATCATATCATGATCTAAGAGATTGTTTGAGACCATAAATAACCCTTTCTAGTTTTAAAACATGGTTAGGATTTTCATGGTCCTAAAAAATGGGAGGATGAGAGAAGTATACTTCTTCATTTATAAAATCGTTAAAGAAGGTGTACTTAACATCTATCTGATACAACTTAAAATCCATGCACCATGCAAATTCCAAAAGTATTTAATCACTTTGAGTCGAGCCACTGAAACATGTTTCTCCTCATACTAAATTCCTCAGGCTTGAATGTACCATTTTGCCACTAGCATTACGTTAATTCTTGTAATTATAACTCTTTCATCAAGTTTGTTATAAGAATCATATATGGTGTGCGTATGAATATTCTATTTATAAGATGTGGGACAAGATCTCATATATCGTTTCTATTCAATTGATTGAGTTTTTCTCTCATAGAAAGGAGTCAAACTTCAACAAAGTAAAAATGATATCTTTTGTTACAGTTTGTGAAATGAAGACTTAATAATTACATAAATTATTGACTCGAAAACACTAGCTTACACTTGTTTGGATGCTTCCTAGAATATGATCCAACAAATATTCTTTCACAACAATCCAGTATTGATGCAACTTTGTTGAGGTATCTTGTTTATAATCCTCTTGTTTTCTCTCCTCTTTATCCATTTTAATGTCCTCACTTTTTGGAGGATCTGCTTTTGGGACGTCTGTAAGTATAAAGTATGCCTAAGAGGGGGGGGGGGGGGTTGAATTAGGCTTTATAAGATTTTTCTCAGTTTTTCGACAATTTTGATTTTTACTTTCCTAAAGTTACTAGGTGATGAAATGCGGTTAAGTGCGAAAAGTAAAGAACATAAGAGAGTTATACGAGTTCCCCTCACAGTCCGAGAGTACTCCGGTCCCCTTTCAACTTGAAAGAAATTTCACTAATTGTTAGGACTTAGACATGACTTTTTCTAGTCTTTCTATACAAGACACTAACAAAACACCACCAAGAAAATCCTCTTGGATTTTTCAACTTAAGTCCAATTGAGAACAATCCTCTCACAATGGACCTCTTGTATCCACAATCCGGATAACAAGGAATATAACTTCACAATTCTTATTCCTAATAATCCTAAGAATAAGATGTAACCATATTGTATAATTTTGAATTTTTTATGTAAGAGATGAAAATGGATTTTGAACTTGTATCAATCAAATGATTGGTCTTTTCCGTTTGTAATAATCACTTTAATAATGTAAGACAAGTGTTCAATACAATTGCAATGAAACTATGACAATGTGTATGAAGGTTTAATGCATAAGTTTCACACTATGAAAGATTTGATGAACACGTAAACAAAATGAGAGTTTTTGAAAAGAATGATTGTTTAAAAATTTATGCAAGGAGGTAAGTTGTAAAATCTGACATTATGATGTTTATATAGCCCTAAGATACCTTTACTGATGGGTATGATACATGAATGGATGTCATGATTCAATAGAAAAAAGTTTGATACAAATGCATGGAAAAATTTAATATTTTTGGCTAATGGTTCAGTGTTAATCGGTTACCACCTATTGGTAACCGATTAACATGTTCCAACGTTCCCAGAATTTTGAAAATTATGAAGATTAACCGGTTAACCATTAGGTGTTAACCGATTAACGCCTTGGCAAAATCGAAAAATGCTATGAAATGAAACCCATAACTTTTTAACTTTAAATACCTTAAACATGTATGCAATGTATGTGACACATTTGAACACTTGTATGAACATTATTAAGAGCTGAATGTTAATACCTTTGATCATACTTTGATAATTCTTCAAGGCTTGAATTAATATGATATCTTGTTTTAGCTTCAATGTCTTTGATCCATTTTCCGTTTGAGCGTGCATTACACATTGAATGAACATTGTTGTCTTCATCAAAACCATTAAGAAGTTATGTCTTCATATTCTCCCCCTATTTTATGATGGTAACCTAAATCTTGAAAATTTGATCCAATCTTATTTCTCTAACCAATGATAGCTCCCTATTAGATATTGATCCCACTTAATCCATGATTCTTAGAGAGTTTTTAAAATCTGAAAAAAAAAATTGTTAGAGAAACCATACAACATAATACCATTCTTCTCCCCCTTTGTCATTACCAAAAAGGAAAGGAAAAGATGTTTCAAACAATATAATTTGAGTTGTATGAACATGAGACAAATGTGAAAAATATAAACACATACAAATGAAACATAACATCACACAAGACTTAACACATAAAACACAATATATTATAACTTGATTCGAACATAACATAGTACGAACAAAACAACATAACATAGTATGAGACAAGATGAAACAACTTATAGTGCATAAACAATAAAGTCTTAGGAACTTGAAAATTAAAGTACAACTTAATTTAGAGAATATAAACTAAACATAATTGAGACACTAGATGCAACACTTAATCGGACATATCCTCATACTCTTCTTCTTCACTACCATCTCCATCTTCACTTCCATCTCCACTTTCCTCACTAGAGTCTTGGTTTGGGTTCATGGTGAGTTTTTGGAGGGCATTTTGAATTAAAGCTATTTGAATGTTGTGTTCTTTATGGTTGCGCTTCATGGTTGCATCAATTTCACAAAGCTTAGCAAAAATCATATTGTTTGTATACCCTCCTTCTGGGATAGGTTCTTGAGCACTCGAAGAGGATGATTCATCTTTGTACCTAAAAATGTTGTCACTACACTTAATAATCCTTGTGTTATTCAAAGCAGTGTTATAATTTATTTCATTCGCCTTTGAAGTCATTTTGATGTACGGTTCACACTTGAGATCCAAGGTTGTTGTTTCCAAAATGCAAGATATCATTCGAGCATACGGAAGACCTCCGATGAGAGAGAGAGAGAGAGTTGGTGTTGCATGTGATACATTATTTTAAGAACCCAATTGACCTTGATGTTATTCTTAATGGCAAAGAGAGCTTGCATCTCAATGTTATTGATTTGTGAATTGTTAGAGTCATTTGGTAAGAGCACATAACATATGACATAATGGAGCATTCTATCGGGCACCGACAAATTCTTCGCGTAACATAACACCCTTGAGGACGAAATTTTTTCCCCTCTGGTAACATCAACTTGTGAACCCCTGCAGATCTTAAAATAGTAACCCATTTTACTATAACTTTTCCAAGGACCATCTTTATGTGTGATACCTTGATGCAAAAAATAACCAGAATTTGGAATGTCTAGCACAATACCAATTTCATAAACCTCGATAGAAATATCAATTGACCTAACTTTTGCAAACATCATATGTTTCTCAACATCATCATCAAAAGTAACAATACCAACATTCAGTTTTGTAAAAAAGATTTAGCAAGATCAGGGTAACAAAATCCAATATTAGAGACAAATTTACTAAGTTTCCAGTCCACTAGCATAGTTGGAAAATCAAAGCTATCTTCAGGAAAAAAGTTTAAGCTAACATACTTCACCGGAAGTAGAGATCGATTTCTGACATTAAAATCCAACCTTCTAGCTTTTGTAGTATGTTGAACACCATCTTCCATCAACTTTGAGCTACTCATATGGAGTTTTCCTTTGTTTCTCCTTGAATAAGCCATGGAAGATTTCTTTGAAGGTTAGGGTTTGGATTAATTGATTTTCGTATTTGGGGGTGAGTGAGAGTGATGAAGGAAGATATGGGATGAGAAGGGTTTTAAAGTGGAAGAAATGAGTGGGTAATGAAAGTGGTTGAATGGAGTAATGGATATGGGAGGATGAATATTGAAGAGAGTAATTAAAGGAGTCAAAGTATGAGTTACCAAGACAAGAGTGTGTGTGGAAAATGAACAAGCTTTTCAAAAAAGCACTTATGAGACATGGAACAACTAAAAGCTAAATAAAATAAAATAAAATCACTTAGAAATGCATAATTTTTAATAAATAAAATTTTCATATCGTTCCAGTGTTAACCGGTTAACCGTGAGAGGTTAATCAGTTAACGTGTTAAAAACACACTAATACGACCAAAAAAGGTGTGTTAATCGGTTACCGTCAAATGGTTAACCGGTTAACAGAGGGAAAGACAATGGCTTTCCCTAGGCCAGCAAGCAGAAAATTTTAACAATTTAATATAATCACATGCTTTAACATATATTACTACAACTTGTGATATTTCAAAAATTTCATAAAGTTTATTTTAAGATCATGAAAAGTGTAAATATGTCATTTTTGCCTAAAAAATCACATTTTAATAAAATTTGCAAAGTATGAAACTTTAGTAAAGTTGTCTACTTTGGCTTCATTATATCATATAATGAATAAATATTGAAGTTTAAAATATCACCTTCATCTAAAATGCCAACTTCCCTTCGAATCTTAAAAAATGCGTCCCGAGGAAGCTGTTTTGTGAAGATGTCTGCTAGTTGATTTTGAGTATCGATAAAAGTAATCTAAATGTCACCTTTTAGAACGTGATCTCTTAGGAAGTGATGTCTAATATCGATGTGCTTGGTCCTTGAGTGCATGATTGGATTCTTTGATATATTAATTGCACTTGTGTTATCGCATTTAAGAGATATGCATCCTAGATTTATACTATAGTTATGAAGTTGTTGCTTCAACCAAAGTATCTGCGAACAACTGCTACCATGTTATATATTCTTCTTCTATAGTGCTAAGCGTCATACTTGCTTGCTTTTTGCATGACCAAGAGACTAAGGCATTTCCAAAAATGTGACAAGTTCCACTTGTACTTTTCCTGTCCGTCTTACATCCTACATATTGTGCATTAGAGAAACAAACAAGACTGCATACACTACCATTAGGGTACCATAAACCGATATTGGATGTTCCTTTAAGATACTTTATTATGCTCTTCACAAAAGTGAGATGTGATTCATTTAGACAAGCTTGAAATCGTGCATATAAACATACGTTAAACATAATATTAGGCCAACTAGCGGTTAGATACAATAAAGAGCCGACCATACCTCGATATTTAGTGATACCAATTGGAATTCCGGATTCGTCATGATCAAGATATGTGCCGGATCCCATTAGAGTTGCTATCTCTTTGCAAGAATCCATGCTAAATCTTTTTATAAGCTATTTGAAATACTTAGATTGATTGATAAATACTCCATTCTTTGTTTGTTTGATATGCAACCCAAGGAAGTAGTTCAATTTATCCATCATAGACATTTCAAATTATCCTTGCATGATTGTTGAGAATTATTCACATAAGGATTCATTTGTGGATCCAAATATAATATCATCTACTTAGATTTGCACTAAGATAATATGATGGTTAATTCTTTTGATAAACAAAGTAGTATCAACTTTACCTTTTTCGAAACCATGATCGCAAAGAAAATTACGTAACCTATCATACGAAGCCATTGGTGCTTGCTTCAATCCATACAAGGCCTTTTTGAGTTTGTATACATGATTAGGATGTTTGAAATCTTCAAATCCTGGAGGTTGACTTACATAAACTTCTTGAAGTTTGTAACCATTTAGGAATGCGCTTTTAACGCCCATCTGGTACAACTGAAAATTCAAAGAACAAACATATGCTAACAATAATCTAATTGCTTCTAGTCTAACAACCAGTGCAAATGTTTCCACAAAATCTATACATTCCTCTTGATTATAGCCTTGGGATACTAATCTTGCCTTATTCCTTATAATGATACCATTTTCATCTAGTTTAATTTTTAGTATCCATTTAGTACTAATAATATGTTTACCTTTTGGTCTTGGAACTAAATCCCATACCTGGTTTCTTTTGAATTGATTTAGTTCTTCTTGCATGGCTAGAATCCATTGTTCATCATCTAAGGCATATTGGACTTTAGAAGGTTATATTTGAGAAACAAAATCCATATTGAGACAAATATCTTTTAGATTTAATCAAGTTGATACTCATTGAAATATGTCTCCAATAAGCTTGTCAATAGGATGATCTCTATGAGTCCTCCATTCCTTTGGTAGTTCGTTGACATTATAATCTTGTTGATTTGGTTCTTCTTTATAATCTACTTGAATCTTATTATTTACTTTGGAAGCATCTTCTTAAGGAACTTCTATGAAATTATCATCATCATCACAAATAACAATATCATCCTTGGAGGGGTTAGATTCATCAAACTTAACATGCATAGATTCTTCAATAGTTAAAGTTCTTTTATTATAAATTCTATAAGCCTTACTTGAAATTGAATAGCCAAGAAATATACCTTCATCCGATTTTTCATTGAACTTACTAAGAGTGTCTTTGTCATTGTTAAAGACAAAGCACTTGCATCCAAAGATGTGAAAATAAGCAATGTTAGGTTTCTTCCCTTTAAAGAATTCATAGGGGGTATTCTTTAGGATAAGTCTAATGTTAACAGGATTACTTACAAAACATGTTGTGCTTACTGAATCCGCCGAAAAGTACTTTGGAAGGTTTGAGTCGCTAAGCATTGTCCTTGCAAGTTCCACCAATAACCTATTCTTTCTTTCTACAACACCATTTTGTTAGGGGGGGGGGGGGGGTCTTGGTGCCGAGAAGTTGTGAGATATTCCATGCTCTTTGCAAATTTCTTCAAAGCGAACATTTTGGAATTCTCCACCATGGTCGCTTCTTATGGAGGAAATTGTAGGAGACTTCTCATTTTGAATTTGCTTCGCATATTTATTTAACGCCTTAAATGCATCACTTTTCTGCACTAAAAATAAATTCCAAGTGTATCTAGAGAAATCATCAGCAATAACCAAAGCATAAACATTACCTCCAAAGCTTTTTGTTCTTGATGGACCAGATAATTCCATATGTAACAATTGTAGTGGCCTTGTAGTGGATACCCCATTCTTGGTTTTGAAAGTTGATTCAGTTTGTTTCCCCTTTTGACAAGCATCACACAACTTATCTTTGACAAATTTTATCTTTGACAATCCAATAACTAGATCATGATTGACTAGTTTATTCAAATGTTCCAAATGAATGTGAGAAACCCTTTTGCGCCAAAGACATGAATCATTGTTGTTTTCCATAAGACACTTTACCTTCAAAGACAAGTCATCAAGGGAAATCATAAAAATATTGTTAATTATTTTACCTATGAGTTATACCTCATGTGTGATTTCGTCTTCTATCAAGCATTCATCCTTAGTGAACTTTATTTTGAAGCCTTTGCCACAAAGTTGGCTAATGTTAAGAAGATTGTGGTTTAGTCCTTCAACATAAAGAACATCTTCAATGGATGTGAAAGGTGGTGTACCAACTTTGCATATGCCAAGAATCTTTCCTTTGTTTTTATCTCCATAAGTAACATAACCATTGGCCTTAAGCACTAGGTGTGAAAATTTGCTTAGATCTCCCGTCACATGCCTTGAACACCCACTATCAAGATACCAAAGATTTGATGTGGCTTTCAAGCATACCTACAAAACAAAAATTAGGTTTTTTTTAGGTACCCAAATTGCTTTGGGTCCTTCATAATTAGTTCCTTTCTTAACCCACACATAATGCCCTTGTGCTACACTGAAATTTCTAACATAGCACACATTATGTGTATGGCCAACAAGGCCACAATAAAAACAAGTAGGTTCAAAGTTACTTCTATATCTAGGAACATAATACTTATTCTTAACAAATATTTTTCTTTTAGGATGATGATGAACAACTTTAGGTTTGTTCACTTTCTCTTTGATTGTTTGGTCACTAGACTTAACATAGATAGTTTCATTAGAACTTGGTTTAGAAAACTTAGAATAAAAAAGTCCAATTTTCTCATTATAATACCTTTGTTGGCTAAGTACCTCTTTCAATCCAATTTTTCCCTTTTCATATCTTTCTAGGACTCTTTTTAATCAGACAATTTGAAAAGAAAGTGATCACAATTTTTACATGCAAAATTTTGTCTTTCTGCACTTATAATTTTCTATTTCATCCTTTGCATGTTTTTTCCATATTAACAATTTTTTCTTCTAAGGATGTAATTTGTTTCTTTTGTGAAGCTATTATTTTATACAAATTTTGCATTCACTTAAGAGTTCATTAATTGCACCTCGAGCATCATCATCATAAATAGAGAAAACATTACTAACCTCATAATTTTCATCATCAGAGTGGTGTTAAGCCATCAATGCTAGATTTTCACTTTCATCCTTTCCGATTCAGATGAGGAACTTATGTCATTATCTTCCCATGCAACATAAGCCTTTTTGTTCTTTGATCCTTCTTGCCTCTGAATCCTCCTTTCTTTGAGAGCTTTGGACAATCTGACTTGATATGACCTTGTTTCCCACATTCATTGAAAGTGACATCTTGGGTTGACGTAGAAGCCTCCTTTTTCGTAAAATGTTTCTTTCTTTTCAAATAGTTAAAGGATTTTTCATTCTTACCAAAGAATTTACCAAGCCTTTTCATAAAAAGCATGGAGTTTTCTCTTCCTCTGGTGCATCATCATCTTGATCATCTTTTGATTCCACTTTCAAAGTAATTCCTTTTGATTTATTTTTTTATTTTCATGCTTTTCAAGTCTTCCAAGTTCAAGTTCATTTTCTAGGAGTTTTCCGAATAATGGTGCAGACGTCATGGTTGAAAGACTTTTCTTCTCAAATATTGTTATTACTTTTTGTTGCCATTCCCAACTTAAAGATCTTAAAACCTTAAGATTAAGATAATTATTTGAGAAGGTTTTCCCGAGTGCAATCAAATGGTTTGCCAAGTGAACAATTCTTTTTTGCAATGCAATAATTGATTCTCCATACTGCATTCGAAACATTTCATATTCTTTACTTAGAATGTTTAATTTGGATCTTTTCACTTAGGTCGTTCCTTCACGAGTTTCCACCATTGTGTTCCATATTTCTTTTGTCGATTTACATTGTGAAATGTAGAAGAATTCATACATACTCAAGGAGATATGGAGAATGTTGATTTTCTTCTTTTCATTGAGGATCTTTTTCATGTCATCTTCAACATAAGAACTTTTGATCTTAGGAGTGCCAACACCATTTACCATACTAACAGGATAATGTAGACCATTCTCAACGACTTCACTTATACCATCTCCTTGTGCTTCTAAATGTGCCTTCATACATATCTTCCAAAAATCAAAATACTCTCCAGAAAATAGACGGGGCTTGTTGCTACTACCACTATCTTTGAAAATCGGGTTTGTGTTTGTGAAAGCCATACTGGATCGATAGGAATAGGTTACCTAAAACCTGCTATGATTCCAAATGTAAGTATAAAGTATGCCTAAGGGGGGGGGTGAATTAGGCTTTATAATATTTTTCTTGGTTTTTTGACGATTTTGATTCTTACTTTCCTAAAGTTACTAGGTGATGAAATGCAGAAAGTAAAGAACACAAGAGACTTATATTGGTTTCTCTTACAGTCCGAGAGTACTTCAGTCCCCTTTCAACTTGAAAGAAATTTCACTAATTGTCAGGACTTAGACAAGACTCTTCCTAGTCTTTCTATATAAGACACTAACAAAACATCACCAAGAACACCGTCTTGGATTTTTCAACTTAAGTCCAATTCAGAACAATCCTCTCTCAATGGGCCTCTTGTATCTATAATCTGGATAGCAAGGAATACAACTTCACAATTCTTATTCCTAACAATCCTAAGAATAAGACGTGACAATAATGTATAATTTTGATTTTTTTTATGTAAGAGATGAAAATGGATTTTGAACTTGTATCAATCAAATGATTGATCTTCTCCTTTTGTAACAATCACTTTAATAATGTAAGACAAGTGTTGCAATTATGAAACTATGACAATGTATATGAAGGTTTAATGCATAAGTTTCACACTATGAAATATTTGATGAACACTTAGAAAAAATGAGAGTTTTTGAAAATAATGATTGTTTGAAAATTTATGCAAGGAGGTAAGTTGTAAAATCTGACATTGCAGATGGATATGATACATGAAGGGATGCCATGATTCAATAGAAAAAAGTTTGAAACAAATGCATGAAAAAATTTAATATTTTTTGCTACTGGTTCAATGTTAATCGGTTACCACCTAATGGTTAACTGATTAACATGTTCCAACATTCCCAGAATTTTGATAATTATGAAGGTTAACCATTAGGTGTTAACTGATTAACGCCTAAGCAGAATTGAAAAAGACCTATTTTTATGAAATGACACCCATGCTTTTTAACTTTAAATACCTTTAACATATATGCAATGTATGTGACACATTTGAACATTTGCATGCACATTATTAAGAGGTGAATGTTAATACCTTTGATCACACTTTGAGAATTCTTCAAGTCTTGAATTAATATAAAATCTTGTTCCAGCTTCAACGTCCTTGATCAATTTTCCGTTTGAGCATGCATAACACATTGGATGAACATTGTTGTCTTCATCAAAACCATTGAGAAGCTATGTCTTCAAATATCATTCTTGACTAAGTCTTTCGTGATTATACTTGAAACATCAAAAATAGAAAAAAAATGCCTTTCCCCTTATCTTGGGGTTTGTTTTCATAAAAAGTCACATGCACAATCTCTTCAACAATAGAGTTACGATTATTGAAAACCCTATAAGATTTTCTAGATGAGGAACACCCAAGTTTGTCTTTACATTATTTAAAATAAAGAATTTTAACCGAAAATGAAAAATAAGATATATTTGGTGTTCTAGATATAAGTAGATCATATAAAGTCTTGTCTAGGTTAGGTCTAATGACCATCCTTTTTATGACGTGGTATGCAGTGTAAACTACATCTGCCCAAAATTACTTATGTAGGCCCATCTCACTTATCAAAGTCTGTTATAATTCTTTTAGAACGTGTTTTTCTTACGCTACACACCACCATTTTGCTCTTGAGTTCGGGGATATGTGAAGTTGTGGGTTATAGCGTTTTTATTACAAAAAAATTCAAAGTGATTATGAAAAAGTTTACCACTATGGCCATTTCTTAAAGATGTTATTTTCAAATTGAATTTGTTTTGGACAAGCTTGGAAAATATATAAAAAAGGAAAAAATTTCGCTTTACGGGCTAAGAACAGAGTATGGGTAAATCTAGTATAATTGTCTATTATCCAAAAACCATAGTAATTGTATCCTAGACCCTTATGCCTTGAGGGACAAAAAGATCTAGATGAAAAAGATCAACTAGTTTATTACTAGTAACAAACAAATTGGTTTAAAAGACAACCTTATTTGATTTCCCATTTGACATGCATCACATAACTTTTATTTCAAAAAATTATTTTTGGTTGAGCAATTACTAGATCCTTGGATACTATCTTATTAATCCAATCAAAACAAATATGTCCCAAATGTCTAAGTCATAGCCAAGAGTTTTCACTTCGGGATATTAAAAATTTGGTATCAGTATTTGATACATGATCAAGGTTCAACACATTATCAGTTCTAGAACCCTTAAATAGTCTTTCGTTATCGCCTTAATTTACAATTAAATAACTTAGTATATCAAAAGTATTAAAATTAATTTTATCGCATAATTGACCAATGCTTCAGAGTAGAGTTGGCAATGAATGAAACCAACTCAAACATGGTTTAAAACTCGATTCGACCACAAAATCGTTGAATTTGGTTCATAAACCAAATGAGCTAAATATTTAAAAAATTATGTTTGTGAATGAAAGTATTTGAACTTGAACTATGTATAATTTGAATCGTTTAGTTCATGAGTCAATTCTATCACACACACACAACACACACACACACATAAAATTCTAGTTGTTTTTGTTGTACTATTTTATTAAATTTATAAGGTTAAAATATATTAAAATGAAGTAGCGTATATTTTAGATAAAGTTAAGTAGTTTCTGAAGTTGTAGATTTTTTAGACAAAGTTAAATTTCAATCTTATAACTTTTATTTTATTTTAATATATTTTTAAATATTAATTTAAAATATCAAATATATATAAAAAAAAGACTTTACAAAATTGATTTATTAAGTTTGTGAAGCAAACAAGCTGAACCTAACGAGTTGAACCGAGTTGTCTGTGAAATTAAAATGTGTCAATTTTTAGCTTAAATAAAACTTCGTGACAAACTCGACTTGAGTTTTGAGATGAACCATATCTTATCAAATCGAGCCAAGATAAGATGAGTTCGACTCGACTAAACTCATTTTCATATTTTCTTAGGAGATTATGTTTGACTTATTTAACTATAAGAACACCACCTATGGTGATAGTGGACATATTTCCCACAATACCTTCATCTAAAATCTATCTCGATAATTATGTACATAGGTGACCAGATCTTAGTCTTTATAAACAAATTCGATAAAAAATTGATGTGTCGCGTCGTTTCATTTATTATTGTTTATTAAGCCTCCTTCATAATTTCACATCTCTAGATTAAGTTTTGAATCCATTCATGCATAATTTGGATTGCCTTTATTTGAGTATGACCATCATGTTTTAAGTCAATTGCTTGAGTTAATGGAATAAGAACCATATTTTAAGTTGGTTTAAGTTATATGGGAAGTGATATCTCAAACGATTTTAAAAAACTTGAAAAATTGAGATTTATTGTGTATGACTTGAATCATTCACAATCCATGACTCGAATAAAATCAAACAGAGGAGAACATCAATATTTTGGTGTATATGGCTTGAATCACAGTTTATAAATTATTCAAATCATGCAACACCGTGACTCGAATCATAAGTTGTACATGACTAGAATCACAAATCTCTTGTCAGCCACTACCACATTTGATTAAAAACACACATCCTAGATGACTCAAATTACAAGATTTTCACTTTTTCCTATTTGAATATGAAATATTTGAATTGAGTCAAGCTTTGTACATGACTCAAATCATGAGCCTTCATGACTCAAATCACAAGAAATGGGTCAACTTTTTCTTTATGTTGGTCTTGTTCCACTCTATTTGCTCAATTGAATCAAATCAACATGACTCGAATTGTGAGCCTTCATGACTCAAATCATAGGAAATGGGTCAACTTTTCTTTATGTTAATCTTGTTTCACTCTATTGGCTCATTTGAATTAAATCAACAAATGCTCTTGACTCGAATCTAACAACCATTTTTCACCAAATTTTAAGCATAATATCCAACAAACAAAATCATTTTTTCATCTCATTTTTAAAAAAGCAATCTCATTACCAACATTGTGATTTTGTGAAATCATCAACCTCTCATTTTGAAAACTAAAAATCTTTTGTAAACAAAATTTGTTTCATTTTAACCTCTAGTTTAATTTTAGATATTTACTATAAAGATCTGTAATTGTTGAGGATGCCATGTCTTGAAACTAAAATTTCTTGAAGGTTTGGTAAATATTTCCAGGAAGCATGCAAGATCTTGGTTGTTGTAACTAGTAGTGACCAATTCTAGTGAAAAGAAGGTAGTTCTTCTCTCCAGGTTGACCTTGGTAGTGTTGTGTGGAAGCTTACAAACAAGGTATAAGTTCTTCTCAATTTTCAGACAGTTCACCGCTCAATAAATCAGTTGAATCAGGGGTGATTGCCACACTCAAAGGTTTCAAGCAGATTGGTGAAGTTGGAAGATTCAAGAAGCAATAATCGAGTAAAGATTTCACAAAGAGTTCAACATAAATGTTGTACACAAGTCATGATATAGATATGATATTTATTTTTATCATAATTATTCTGGATTAGTAATTGTATGAGCTCGTGTAATATTTGTCAAAATATATTGGAAGAGAAACTTTCAATGGGAAACCATTGGGGAGTGAAATTGGCTCCTGCAATGACGATAAAGCTGAACAAATATAGATCTCGATGTACTTTCTCTCTCTCTCTCTCTCTCTCTCTCTCCCTCCCTCTCCCCCCTCACTCTTTCGGCCTCTCTATCTATCTATCTCTCTGACACACACTCTCTCTCTCCCCCATCACTCTTTTTGCCTCTCTCTCTCTCCCTCTTGCATTTTAATATTCGTATATTTTTGCATGTCCAGGTTATTGTTTTTTAGTGTACTTTATTGTTAATTCCTGTTTGTAGAGATTTATTACATAAGATTAGGTTTTGTTAGAATTAGAATCTAATTTTGTTTTAGTGCTGATTAAAATTTGTTAACTAGTGGTGTTAAAATCCTAAAATAATTGATTTTTTTATAAAGAACACATTTTGTGTAATTTACAAATCATTAATTAAATATAGTGTGTGACTTTTTGTGTATTGTCTTTGAACTATCAGTGATGTTTGTGAATATGGTATTTGTAATCGTGAATGATTTCCAATACAAGCATAAGATCTCTATTTTTTCTGTAAGCCTTTCGCACATTTGAAAAAATCTGATATCTTTTTTTTTCAAAACAGTAAAAAAATTTAAAAGGTATATTTACCCTTATAGACAATTTCTCTATCACATATTCCTACCTAACAGAATTATTTCATATGCTTTGAACAACCACTATCCAAGGACCACATTCTATTTGCAGTTATATGACATTGCTTCATGAAGATAAACAAGTTAGTTTTGGTGTCTGTTTAGGATTGGGCCTATGGATGACCCATCGTCGAACAGGGCCCAATCCAACACTATATCGAAGACGACCCAAAGTGCTGACCTAATCCATTGGGATCAATGAAGTCCACGTCCTCCAAATGCCCCTCACCCAAGGAAACGTCATCAACTAAAACCACATACCTCACGAAGTCATTTGGCCTTTTGTAATGAGAAAGTCCACCCACTATCCGAAGAGTGAAGCACAATTAAATCAGGATGATGATCACGAGCTGATCATCCCTACTTTCATGTAGGAATCCTTGCATTCATCCATTATGGACCTGAACACTCAGTCTATAACGAAGACCATTGGCCTAGCGTTGAGGGCTCACTATAAAACCCTCATCTGTAGGAGGGCCAGATATTCAATTCAATTCTTAACCTTTTTCTTACTTGCCTATTCACCCTACTGACTTAAGCATCAAAGTGCATTGGAGGTACACCCCCATTTTTCTCCATGACCGTTCAAGACTCTCAGACGTGTTGCTAGCCACTGACTCATTTTGATGACCTGTAAGATCAATGCCAAACTTATATTGAGTCCTTGGGGTTAGTACTAGGACTCCTTTATATTCATGTGATGTAACTACTAGGGAATTTTATATTCTTAACGTGACATAAATGTATAATATAACCCTTTTCCCCATAATAATGAATCCCGAATAATAATTATGTATATTCTTCCTAGTGAAATAGACACTTTTATTTAAGGTTTTCTAAAATTTTGCCTTTCATCCCTTGAATTAATATAAACATTAGGTTAAATTACAGTTTTGGTCCATTTGTTTTATCAAACTCACAGTTTTAGTCCCTCTATTTTCTTTTTAAACAGTTTTGGTCCCCCATCCCAATTTTGATCCACAATTCATGTATTGTTCATGTACGGATCATGCATTGTTCATGAACAGTACATGAACAGTAAGTGTTTTTTTGGACCAAAATTGGGATGAGGGTCAAAACTATTTAAAAATAAAATAGGAGGACTAAAATTGTGAGTTTGATAAAACAGAGGAACTAAAACTGTAATTTAATTAAACATTACTAGGTGATTTAGAGAGATATATTATTTGTAATTTCAAATGGTCAATTAAATGTTTTACACTTAGATAAGTGTTACACTAAACTACATCTAACTTTTCTTATAAGTGTTAGAGAAATGAAACTAATCATTATCAAGAGATGCATGTTCCTTTTTGAGGATCCTAAAAAACCTTTAAGTCTTAAGATTTCTTTCTTAACCTTTAAAATATCTTTCTTTTGGGAGGAAATTTTATTAAAATCATTGAAGGCTTAAACACGAATTTATTAAAAAGTATGAGATAATTCTTTATACGAAGATTTAAAATATGAGTCTGAATCACATACCTTTAAGTATTCTTCATTGACTTACAATCCAACTATATTGACACTTTATCCCAGTCTAATTGACCTAACCATGCGGTTTGGTTTGATTCGGTTGGTTTTAAGAAATAAATCCGAACCGAACCAAACCAAACCAATGCGGTTTGGATTGGTTCGATTGGTTCGATTTTTTACAATATTTTTATTGAATCATACATACACTTATAGAGAACAATATAATTTTGTATTTAGTAATTCATACATTATCAAATAGCAACAAAACTCATCATATTTAGACAATAAATTCTCATTCAATATACAACAATAAGATTAGACCAAAGTGGAATAAAAAACATAAAATAGTAGTATAAAACAATATCAAAAATATTACAATAAAAAGAAAAAACGGAGGAGAGGAAAGATTAGAGAAGATGAAAAAGAAAGATCATAAGATATGAGACATTAGAGAAGAAAGATGCGATAAAAATGTAATTGGAAGAGAAAACAATAATATAAAAAAGGAGAAGATGAATATGAAAAAGAAAAAAACATAAGATAATAGAGATTAGAGTAGAAGAGATGAGATGTACATAACAAATATGATGAGAAGAATGTGCGATACTACTCGAAGATATTTGAGAAGGTTGAAACTAAAACCCTAAGTGTGACTAAGAGAATATTTGTATGGTTAAGGCATAATAAGTTTGAGTTTTAGGTTGGATGTGGGATAAGTGAAGTTTGAGTTGTAACATAATGCGGTTTGGTTTGGTTTAGTTCGGTTTGCAAAATACAAACCGCAAACCGAACCGAACCGCGCGGTTTTGTTAAAAAATGGCCCAAATACATCCGAACCAAGTGCGGTTTTTTTTACGGTTTCGGTTTGGTTTGATTTGGTTTGCGATTTTCTATTGGGTTAGTTTGGTTTTGAACACCCCTAGATGACACAACTTTAAAAGGTCTATAATTACAAAATATATATATATATATATATATATATATATATATATATATATATATATATATATATATATATATATATATATATATATATATATATATATATATATATATATATATATATATATATATCCGTAAAAAATTAGTTTATGATCAAAAATATGTTGTCCAATTAATACTCTGTCCTTGCACTTAAGGGCCTGCGAGAAGTTCGACAGATTTAAGCAACACACCATATCCTGTGATACAATTAAATATCTCACTCTCAACATAGAATTTGCAAAATGTGAAAACAGGAATTTATTCTTGTGGAGAAGATAGGTTAAATATAAGATAGCATTCATTTATAATGCCTCCAAGAGTCAACAGGCTAAAGCAATCAACAAATAAATAAATTATCTCAACAATGTGATATATGACCAATTGAGAGCAATTACTTAAAATGATAATGTGATAATTTATAAAATTATTCCGATTCATTGTGGATTGGGATATATAATATTTAAGAATTCTTTAAATTTTCTTTTGGTGTAAATAGTCTATCAGTCCTAGTAAGATATCAAGTTTTTGATTTTGTTTTTTATATTTTTTTTGTCTCGATCCTTATATGTTAAATTTCATTTGGCTTTAATCTGTCACATAACATATTTGAATAAAGTCAGTGGGGGTCTTACCAAAAATATTTAGGGGTGCCATAAATATTATTAAAATTTATAGTAATAATAATTTTTTTTAATTTTTAATTTTGGTTTTCTTTTAAAAAAATACCAATTTTTTATATTCAACCATTATATCAATCTTTAAAAAAATACACAAATCAATTCTTATAAGAGTAAGAACTTAACTTTTATCAATTACTATTAACTAAAGAGTAAGATTTTAACTTTTATATATTATTGATGAAATATGCACAAATTAACTATTAATTTCATATTCTTTTATTTTAAATAGATATATTTTTTGTGTCAAGAAAGGTACAACTAAATTAAATTGCAAAAACACTAAGGTCTAATTTGTCTAACATTAATACAAATAATTATCTAATTGTTCGTTGTCGAATTTGGCGAACAACCTCTAGTTTTCCAATCTCACTGAATTGGTTTACTTGCAGGACCAATCACACAAATCCTAGGACACATGTACAAATTTTGATGAAATTCTAAACTCTTATAGTAAGAAGTCTTTAGATCTTTGATTTGATTGGTTATGTCTTTCATATATGAATGATTTTGATTATTTTAAGTAAAAGTTTTTAAAATAAATTTGACAAAAGTAAAGATTCACATAAAGTAAATAACGAAGGATAAATGGCTAATAAATGTAAAGGAAAGAATTAATAAAGAACTTTGAATTTGATAAAAACTAAAATGAATGGTGTTGTTCACACGTACATTTTCCAGATAAAACTCTTTTTCTCTCACACGGGTACTTTAGAGTATTTTTGCAGGAATTATGTACAAGCTTTTTCACACACTAATCTAACAAACAATATCCTATTTATATACAAATAAAATAACTGCTATCAACGGAAAATCTTCAGACTAATGACACTTGGCTTTCTGCATGTTTCCCTTTCTTCAAAAGCTTCCACGCGTCCTTCTGTCAAACGAAATAACTGTCTAAATTTGAATTTATCCTTAATATCGAAGCAATGTGTCCCTTCAGGCTTGTCGAATTGTCGAAACATAATATATCAACCAAATCTGGAAACAATGCATCATTTCTCCT
Source organism: Lathyrus aphaca (assembly GCA_963966055.1). Taxonomy (NCBI): domain Eukaryota; kingdom Viridiplantae; phylum Streptophyta; class Magnoliopsida; order Fabales; family Fabaceae; genus Lathyrus; species Lathyrus aphaca. The sequence goes on from OZ014521.1 coordinate 95,191,043, forward strand.
TGTCGAAACGTTGAACGCTTCAATTGTCGCCCAATTTCTGTCGAATTGTCGAAAACAACATATCAACTGAAACTGTCGAAATATCTCTTCGAGTATATTTCTTCAGTTTTCTTCCTTTGTCGAATTTCTTTCTCTGTCAAAGAACATAATTTTATCTTTCAAATCATGGTGTCGAAAAATATGTGTGTACAAATTGCCCCCAGCAAAGGTCTTTTCGACTATTTTTGAGAAAACTAATTTGTTGTCGAGAATTGCTTCGACACCATATCAACGTTTATTTTCATCATTTCCAAGGTTAGATATTCCAATGCCAGTTCCATTCTTATGACTGGAACTGTCGAAATATAACTTCCATGGTTCTAATTCGACATATTTGATTTCATCTTCTTTTATTGAGTGGTCAACTATAAAGTCAGCCACCACTTGTCCTTTAACAACCTTTAAAGGCATATATTTCAAGGAATACTTTGTCAATGTCAAAGCCCATTTCCCAATTCGAATATGAAATATAGATTTAGATAACATATATTTTATTACGTCGAAATGAGAGGAAACATATACATCAACTAGTTTTATATAGTGCTTTAACTTTGTACAAGAAAAATATATACACAAACATAATTTCTCTATCACACTATAGCTAGTTTCGGCATCCTTTAAGACTCTGCTGAGATAATATATGGCCCTCTCGACGCCATTTTCATCTTCTTGACACAACATGCTTCCCAATGTTTTGTCGGATGCTGAGATGTATAACCTCTTACTTCTTCTTCTACAAGGGGACATCAAGACTGGAGGACTAGCTAGATACTCTTTGATATTGTCGAAGGCATCTTGTTGTTCTTTCCCTCATGCAAATTTTTCCTTTTTTAGTCGAAGTAGAGGAGAAAAGGCTTGCGTTTTTCCACTAAGGTTGGAGATAAACCTTCTGAGAAAGTTGATTTTCCCTAGCAGAGACTACAATCCCTTTTTTGTTGATGGCACTTTCGCTTCCATTATGGCTTTGGCTTTGTTTTCATTTATTTCTATCCCTTTCTTGTGGACCACAAAACCTAAGAATCACCCGCCTGGTAGTGCGGATGAATTTGCATTTTATAAGTCTTTCGACCTCTTCTTTTATTTTTGACAGAATTTCTGGTGCGAAGCGTCTTGGAGTCTGTTTTACTGGCTTTTTTCCCTCCATTATTGGTAGCTTCAATTCGACCAAACTTCTGTTTAAACCAGGCATCTCGTCGTAGTCCCATGCAAAGCAGTCTTTGAACTCTTTCAATAAACGAACTATTTCGACCTTGAACTCAGGGTCCATCTTTGCACTTATGTAAGTTGGCCTTATTTTTGCACCCAGTCCCAGATTTATTTCTTCCAATGGATCCTGTGCCACCATTTTCATGTTAGTTGACACTAGATCTTTTTCGAACCCCAGGGGTTCGTTATCATAGATGGCGTCGAGCTTCTGGTGTTGCCATCGCCCAACATGTTGTCATCATAGTCTTTGTCAACGTCCCTTTGAGGACATTGTTCTTCAAAATTTTCTTTGTTGGCTTCGACGACCATATACTTAACTTCGGCTTCAAGAGCCGCTTTGAGTTTATTTTCGGCTATATAAGTCATAATTCTTTCAAGAGCTGTTTCTTCAGTCATCATCATCAAATTCACTTCCCCAACCTGTTGGCTCAATAGGGGAAGTTCCCCATATGTGACTTGGTTCGCCTATTACTTCTTTGTCCCATTGAAAACCGTGTGTTGGGTGAAGATACATGGAACAGTAGGCGTTGTCAGTTGCCTTCAAGTCGAATTTTACTGGACTGCAAGGAGGTATGTGAGCCAAATTCTTGTCGAAACTTCGACTATTTTCATTGTTTATTTCATTAATAAAATAGCTTTGATCTGCTTCAATATTCTCAACAATTCCATCAGGATGCCAGATAGCTATTCACTGGTGCATTGAAGAAGGTACGACTCCTATTCCATGAATCCATTCTCTTCCAAGCAGTAAGTTATAATTCGCCCTTGAAGCAATGACTATGAACATTGTTGGTCTTGTTATGGTTCCAACAGTCAAGTTCACCTGGATAACGCCCATGGTAGTTCCTACTTTCCCTTCATAATTTGACAGCACCATATTGTGAGGCTTTGTATCAGAGTCATCCTTCCCAATCTTCCTTAGCATGAAGTGGGACATCAAATTCACTGCAGCTCCACCATCTACTAGTATCTTATTTATACCAACACTTTCGACATTTCCCTTAATGAACAAAGGCTTCAGGTATCCTTTCATTGAATCATCTGGCCTTTCAAAGAACGCATTCTGCTATTTGACGCAGTCGTTATTCATTACATAATAATACACTGGCCTAGGCCCCATTGTATTATCTTCCATATTCTCTTCTTCATCTTCGACCTCCATAATCCTGTCGTAGTCCCTGGGAAGGACAGACACCACATTGCAGACCACATCGAATGAGCCCTCTGAGTCAGACTTGAAATCATCAATTTACTTCACCATCTTCTGGCACTTTGTTGTTGAGTTTCTACATCTCTAACATGCTTCTTGGTTTGTTCTTTTGGGAAGGATCCCCTTCGCCTATGGCCTGGGCAGTTTTGCTTGATTCTGCGTTGTTTTTGTTTACATTTTCTTTTTCGATCATTCTTCCTTCTGCAACTTCTTTTTCTGCCCTCTTCTGCCTTTGGAATCTTCTCCATTGGCATCTTGACATAGGATTCCTCCCTTTGTAGTTCTCTGATGGGTATGGTCTTGGTTTTGGCCTTTCAATCTCCTTCTTTCCTTCTACTGAAGATCCTCTCTGAATTTCAAAATTTATCCACTTCTTTGGTCCTTGAGCATCCTTAATGGGCTGGACCCATCTATCATCAACAACTTTGCTAGATGGTTTATAAGTGTTGTAGTGTCTTTCTCCAAACCTCTGGAGGTGGTGCTCAGTTCTTCTTGGGGTCATATCTTCCAGTTTTGATTGTTGGGATTGTCCCTCAGTTTACTTTTTTCTGGGACTTATACACTGCTTCTAAGTTTGATGATGCCTTCCCGTCGAAGATTATACTGCAACATGGACATAACATCACTTCATTCTTCTTCCTTTGACACCTTTGGATAAATTCTGCCATATTCTCATCCTCCTTTGGATATGCCAGCCTCTGGTTCTCTTCTCGATGGTGATCCTCATCAATTTTCTCTTGGATTCTCTGGGACAAGTCTACCATGTTGATGTCTATTTTCTGTCCATCAGTAATACTTAATTTATTCATTCTTTCAGCAAGAGCTCCTTCGATTTCAATTTAGTTCTTTGTTAGGTGGGAACTTTTCTCTTTGATTTGTTGCTCTTTAGGATCTTCCATTGTTCTGTGCAGGATCCCGTAAGTGGCAGGTTTTACAGGGACTTCAATAGCTTCTGCCTTGATTCTTGTAATGTCCTTATTGACAGGTCCCATAGTGTTGACGCAGTTTGCAGCATTACTCATCTTTATGAAGCCTTCAGAAACTTTCTTTTCGACGCTACGGAAACTTTGAGCTATCTCTTCATTAGTGCTTGTAGGAACATCTTCCCATCTAGTTGGTTGGATTTTGTTTATGTCAACGCGAGAGCTTGTGGGAGCAGTGTATTTCACTAGATAATCAATTTTTCCACTTGGCTCCCCCAAAGTATCCCATACTATTCCATATTCAACAATTTTGTTGTTATTTTTTTTGTTGAAACCTTCAGTAGTTTCCAGCCTTTTCTGGTTATCAAAGCCTTCAGTAGCTTCAATTTTGTCCTGGCTGTCGAAACCCTCAGTAGTCTCAACTTTGTCTTGACTGTCGAAACCTTTAGTAGTCTCAACTTTGTTGTGATTGTCGAAACCTTCAGTAGTCTCAACTTTGTTTTGACTGTCGAAACCTTCAGTAGTCTCAACTTTGTTGATGTGGTCATTCAGTTCCTTAACATCAAGATATTCAGTAACCTTGATCATTATTGGCAGAGTCACACAATCTTTGGATACTTCTTCCACTTCAGGCTGATCTGGGAGGTCATCAACAATCCCCACCATGTTTATGTGGGTATCGAAACCTTCAGCAACTTCTATCATTTCAAAACTATCCTTAGACGTCTTTTCGACTTCGGCCATATTCACAATGAATGGTTCAACATAATTGGCTTCGACAATCTGCATAGGATTTGAATCAATCCTCATTTGTTGTTTTGATTTGTCTCCAAATTTCAGTCTTCCATCACAAATTGCATTTTGAACAAGATCCCTGAAAAGGAAACATTGAGAAGTTTTATGACCCAAAAAGTTATGGTATTTACAAAAACCTCTCTTTTCTTGTTGGTAAATAAAAGCATCTTTAGCGCCTGGTGGTTTTATTAACTGATCATCTTTGACCAACACGTCGAAAATTTCGTCACACTTGGTGACGTCGAACATATAAGTTCTTTTAGGAAAGTTATCATTCTTTTCTGGTTCGACTGGATTCCTTCCGTTCGACGGAACCAGTGCTTTACAAGAGTACGGTGGGCCTTGCTTTAGTTATGCTAAATTAATTTCTTGCTCTTCGAAATTAACTGATTCATTTTCGTCATAATCATCATCTTGACATACTCCTACATAGGCCACCCTCTCTTTTTTACTTTTATTCGCTCTAAATTTTTCAGCTTTTAACCTTTCGATTTGTCTCACCCTATCTGCTAGTTGTGTCATGTCTCTCAAATATTGAGTGTCTAGTTTCTTTCTTATAGAATAATCTAGACCTCCTGCAGCCATTTCGACTAACTCTTGTTCTGGCACTTGTGTGAAACATCTTGCTTTTAGCAATTTGAACCTATTAAGATAATCATCTATAGGTTCTGAAATTTTCCTCTTGACATTGGCTAATTCTTTCAAACTTATTTTAGTTTGTCCCATATAAAATTGCTCGTGGAACAATCTTTCTAACTGGGTCCACGTATATATGGAGTTTGCAGGCAAGGATGTAAACCAAGTAAATTTATTTTTTGTCAAAGAACTTGGAAAGTATTTCATTCTTAAATTTTCGTTTTGGGTTATTTCCCCTGCTTCGATCAAATAACGTGTTATATGTTCTATGGTGGATTCGCTAGTGTCCCCTGAAAATTTGGTAAATTTGGGAATTTTCCACCTTGGGGGTAATTCCTGTTGTAGAACATATTCAGATAACGGGGAACCGTAACTAGGCCTTTGTAATCCCACATTTACCCCATTTTGCGCCATTATCCTTTTGACCATGGCTGCCAAATTGTTTTCACCAGGCAAGTTGTTATATCGTATTCACTGTTGCAACACATCATCAGCGTCCTGGCCTCTCTGGACTATTATCATCCTAGGCTCTTGTTGGACAGGCATTTCGACACGAGGTTGTTCGACTCCTCCTCCCTGGTTCCCTAGGTTGGGTTGGGGATTGTCTAAAGGCCTCTGATTTATTGTGGGTTCCTCTTCGACATTCACTACTGGGTTCTGAATTATTTGGTCTCTTTGTCGAACTTGAGGGACACCAAAAAAGTCAGCAATATGTGTCATCTGCGTTGCCAACATTTGGTTTGTTTGGGTAGTGTTTTGTATCAAAGGATTAAAAACTACTCCCATTTGTTGTGTCAACATTTGGACCATATCATGATTACTTTTGTCCATTTATTGTCGTATTACTTGCGTAGAATTATTTGTAATTGATGGCATTTGGAAGTCTGATGGGGGTTGATTCAATCTCATATTCCCACCAGATCCTGATCCTTGCAATGGTGATGACATATTCAATAAGGAATCATAATAGACAAAAGATGTGTTTTGTAAACTTGCCATAATGGTAGTTGGCATCCCATAAGTTTGTTCCCTACCAAACAAGGGCATTGTAAAGTTCGTCGAAAAAAGCCTATGAATGTTCCCTATAGGGGGAGGTGTTCCCATCAACATTTGGTGTCCCATGAAAGAAAAACTAGGCGCATTTTGAGACACTACAAACGCAGATGTTGACCCTGACGAATAGGGTATGGCTTCTGACATAGAAATTGACCTTGTATTTCCTCCAGTTGAAGGAGTGGGGGTAAGCACTGTATTATTTTCATTTTGACTATGTGGCGGATTTGCCATTCTTCTTACTCTTGTTCGCTTAGGTCTTTCTACGTCGGTTATGGCTAATTTACCGCTTCTTAGAATCATACAACGAGGCAGAAAAATCTTTTATCTAAGAGTTATTCTATTGAATTTTCAAATTCGTGCACTGGTCCCACAGGGCGTGCCAATTTGTTCGCTGTCGAATTTGGCGAACAACCTCTGGTTTTCCAATCTCACTGAATTGGTTTACTTGCAGGGACAACCACACAAATCCTAGGACACATGTGCAATTTTTGATGAAATTCTAAACTTTTATAGTAAGAAGTCTTTTGATCTTTGATTTGATTGATTATGTCTTTCATATATGAATGATTTTGATTATTTTAAGTAAAAGTTTTTAAAATAAATTTGACAAAGTAAATTTGACAAAAGTAAAGATTCACATAAAGTAAATAACGAAGGATAAATGGCTAATAAATGTAAAGGAAAGAATTAATAAAGAAATTTGAATTTGATAAAAACTAAAATGAATGGTGTTGTTCACACGTACATTTTCCAGATAAAACTCTTTTTCTCTCACGCGGGTACTTTAGAGTATTTTTGCAGGAATTATGTACAAGTTTTTTCACACACTAATCTAACAAACAATATCCTATTTATATACAAATAAAATAACTGTTATCAACGGAAAATCTTCAGACTAATGACACTTGGCTTTCTGCATGTTTCCCTTTCTTCAAAAGCTTCCATGCGTCCTTCTGTCAAACGAAATAATTGTCTGAATTTGAATTTATCCTTAATGTCGAAGTGATGTGTCCCTTCAGGCTTGTCGAATTGTCGAAACATAATATATCAACCAAATCTGGAAACATTGCATCATTTCTCCTTGTTAAAACGTTGAACGCTTCAACTGTCACCCAATTTCTGTCGAATTGTCGAAAATAACATATCAACTGAAATTGTCGAAATATCTCTTCAAGTATATTTCTTCAATCTTCTTCCTTTGTCGAATTTCTTCCTCTGTCAAAGAACATAATTTTATCTTTCAAATCATGGTGTCGAAAATATATGTCTACAAATTGCCCCCCAGCAAAGGTCTTTTCGACTATTTTGGAGAAAAGTCATTTGTTGTCGAGAATTAATTCGACACCATATCAACGTTTATTTTCATCATTTCCAAGGTTAGATATTCCAATGTCAGTTCCATTCTTATGACTGGAACCGTCGAAATATAACTTCCATGGTTCTAATTCGACATATTCGATCTCATCTTCTTTTATTGAGTGGTCAGCTATAAAGTCAGCCACCACTTGTCCTTTAACAACCTTTAAAGGCATATATTTCAAGGAATACTCTGTCAATGCCAAAGCCAATTTCCCAATTCGACTATGCAATATAGATTTAGATAACGTATATTTTATTACGTCGAAATGAGAGGAAACATATACATCAACTGGTTTTATATAGTGCTTTAACTTTGTACAAGAAAAATATACACACAAACATAATTTCTCTATCACACTATATCTAGTTTCAACATCGTTTAAGACCCTGCTGAGCTAATAGATGGCTCTTTCAACGCCATTTTCATCTTCTTGATACAACATGCTTCCCAACGTTTTGTTTGATGATGATATGTATAACCTCATACTTCTTCTTCTACAAGGGGACATCAAGTTACGCTATAAGTAAAGAATATATATGTGACAATTATATAAATAAAATATCAATTATTTGGCTGAAATCATGGGAGACTAATTTGTATATAAATGGCTGAAAATTATCATTTGACTGAAATTATTGAAAATTACTTTATAAATCAATGGCTGGAAATTACTCAATCATTCTTTATTAAAAAAAATGTTATTTTTGAGGGGTTCCACTACACCCTCTCGTTCCTATGTTACTCCGCCACCGAATATAATCACTGTATTTTTTTTATCTGAGTCCCTATTTTTTTTGTCTGTGTCTTTATATTGTAAATTTCAATTGGTTTTAATTTTTAACGTCAATTTTTTATTAAACAAAGCTGATGTGTGAATTTTTTTTTAATATAACATACTTTATTATTTTAATTTCCAAAATAACATAACTTTGAAAAAAATTACCAAACTAACATAGTTTGGATGCATGTTCGCCAAACCAAGTGATGAACAAGTACAAAATATGATCAATTCGCCATTTGGATTGGCTAGGATGAAATTTTTTTCATGGATTCGCCATACCATTTGGCGAATGAGTGTACTTTCATGTACACATTCGCCAAATGGATTGATGCATGTGTATGTGTTTTTTTTTTTAATTTTTGGATTTAAGGTTTTTGTTATTTTTGTGTTATTCATCTATATATATATATATATATATATATATATATATAAGTATATATATATATATATATATATATATATATATATATATATATATATATATATATATATATATAAATATATATATATGTATATATGTATAAGTAAATATATATAAGTATATATATATATATATATATATATATATATATATATATATATATATATATATATATATATATATATTATATATATATATATATATATATATATATATATATATATATATACTTATATATATTTACTTATACATATATAAGTATATATATATATATATATATATATATATATATATATATATATATATATATATATATATATATATATATATATACTTATACTTATATATATATATATATATATAAAAGAAAATTATAATATGAAATAAAATTATATTTAAAGAAAATTATTGATATAAAAGAAAATTAGAGAATATGAGAAAGAGAAATATAAATTAAAAGAAAATTATTATTAATAATTCAAGAACGACATTACAAAAACTAATTTCCCGCCCGATCTAACTGCCCCCCAGTACCACATCCACGGGGATGACCCCGTCTTCGAACTCTACCACCAGGTGGTCGAGGTTCCGCTTATATTTGTGTGTTTGGTGGAGGCGGTTGTTGTTGAGTCCATGATTCAGCTTGTCCCCAATTACGTGGAAGGTTGCTGCCAAAGGCGCTGCCGTAACTGAGTTGTGTGCCCATGTTTTCAAAGCTAGGTCGGATAGGTTGGGCTGGGTTGGATTGGGTTGGGTGAGGACGATAGGCTTGACCAAATGAGGATATTGCCTCGTTTTGAGAACGAAACAAAGGTGGGGGGCTATAGGTTGGTGTGGACATGAAGGGGTTGTCGGGGGTATATTGGTGTTGGTAAGGCTCTTGTTGTTGTGATTGGGTTTGTGGCATGAAGGGGTTATGTGTTTGGATGAATGGCCTATGGGTGTTTGAAGTCGATGGCTGGAATTGGGTGGGGTAGTCATATTGTGGAGTTGGTGGTTGGGCGTATGCTGCGGCCTGCGAGCGGGGGTCAATCAAGTATGGGTTATCAGACACCCATTGTTGCATAGTAACTGACCTAAACCAAACTAAATATTCTCTAGTTGGTTTGACATTTTGCAGCACTTGGTCAGTTAGGACATGTTGGCGTCGATCCCTCCATTGTTGACGTAATTCCCTTGCAAAGTCTCTCCAATCTTCCATGTTCCACATGTCACTTACTCTTTTCAAATGCCAATTTCCCAAACATGTCGGAGGGCCCGGAATATCCTGTTGCATTCCGAACTGCATTTTCACCCGATCTGTTTGGTGCATTTCAATTGTAGTGAAGCGGATGATTGGAGTTTTTGCCGTCCAAATTTCAGCATCTTCCGGGTTAGGCTCATGGTCGAGTGCTAAACATGGGCGCCAGATGAACTACGGAAAAAAAAATTCGTTTAGTATAAAATTATTTTAGTTAATAAAATGCATTAAAACGGAAAAATATTTTTTATATATGACAATACCTGATCGATCCCCACGTCGTCTAACAATTGGCGATATAAAACTATAGAACTTCTTGGGTTTCTACTATAATCCATCCCAAGATCGGACCAGCTAAGCACAACAGATTTAAACGCATTTAGATACAATAACAATTTAAATATTTAAAATTTAATATGTTTGGAAATAAAAATTAACAGTGGACTTACTGGTTTGCATAGGGGAACGGGCATGGATTCATGTTGCGTGGGGCAAGCATCGGCAGTCTGGAATACCCCCAAGCTTGTAACAAAAATGCACACCCAAAAAAGGTACAAGTATCCTTTGCGGCATTTTTACAAAGGCTACTGTACAAGTGTGCCAAAACAGCCGAACCCCAACTGTATGTATTTACATTGTTGATGTTTCGCAACAATGGTAAATACATCATATTTATTGTGTTCCCGGTACCGTCGGGAAATAAAAAATGACCAAATAAAAGCATAATATAACACCGAGTTTTTTGCATTTTTTCTAACTCGGTTGAATCTTCGGTTAAAATAAAACTAGAATAGTGCGCTCTAAGGACTCCTAGATTTATACCTGAACCCCGGCTACGAGTATTTGATGGCTTCTCCTCGTCAATGAGAGGGGCACCCAGCAAATCCGCAACTATAGAAACTTCCTGGTTCACCTTACCAAAGACGGCTATGCCGGATACACGTAACCCCAAAAGCATGTATACGTCTTCCAAGGTGACAGTGCATTCACCGAAGGGCAGGTGAAAGGTGTGTGTCTCTGGCCTCCACCTCTCTTGTAGTGCCAAGATGAATTTTGAGTCTATAGAGTTGTTGTGCACCTTAATGACTTCCCCAAATCCGCATAACCGTAGATACGGTTCAATGATCGGATCAAACTCAATGTAGTCGTGCACCCGTCACCGAAATCTTCTTACATTCTGTAAAAATATTCATCGAAATAAGTACGCAATAATATATATATGTATGTATAAAATATATATATATATATATATATATATATATATATATATATATATATATATATATATTTATATATATATATATATATATATATATATTTATATATTTATATATATATATATATATATATATATATATATTTATATATGTATATATATATATATATATATATATATATATATATTTATATATATATATATATATATATATATATATATATATATATGTATATATATATATATATATATATATTTATACATATATATATATATATATATAAAAAAAGTATGCGTAACAAAATTTACGAATATTAAACTTACAAATGCCGCGATATTTTCGACTGTGCCTCGGTGTTGATCTCCCATCGTTAGTAAAGCCATTTTCGATTTCGAACTGATACTTGAGATTTGATATTTGATATTAGATGTTGAACTTGTTTGAATTTTGATTGTGTGATATTTTAGGTTAGATAGTATGGTATATATAACTAGTTTCATTTACATGGTGCGGATTGAACAAAAACAATGACACACATTCGCCAATCCTTGTGGCGAATTGAACAAAAACAAGTACACTGATTCGCCAAACCATGTGGCGAATAAGAACAAGAGTTTTTTGCATGTTCTGTGATTGGTTCATCTGCGTGTTTGTGGATTCCTCATCTTCAATCTGATTGGCGAATGCACCAGTCATGTGGATCACCAGCTCACCACACAAGGATCCAAGGGAATCTCTGCATGGTCAAGGGTTCAGAGCATTGGAAACCTTCACGAATCTCTTCTGCGTTTTCCAGCTTTGCAGGTCTCATAAATACAAGTGGATTCGCCAATCCATTTGGCGAAAAGGACTGAACTCACCTTGGTTCGTCAATCCATTTGGCGAACGTGTTATGCATGTTAGGTCTATTAGTTTAGTTACTTAGTTTGGTTAGTTAGGAGTTAAGTTAGTTTAGTTACTTAAGTTAGTTTTGGTTAGTTTATAATTAGGTTATTTAGTTAGTTTAATTTGGGTTTAGTTAAGTTAGTTTAGTTAGTTTATAATTAGGTTAGCATAGTTAGCTTAATTAGGGTTTAGTTAATTAAGTTAAGTTAGGGTTTCATTTAATTACTTTAGTTAGGGTTTTATTTAATTAGTTTAATTAGGGTTTAGTTAAGTTAGTTTAATTAGTTTATAATTAGGTTAGCTTAGTTAGCTTGATTAGGGTTTAGTTAATTAAGTTAAGTTAGGGTTTCGTTTAATTACTTTAGTTAGGGTTTTATTTAATTAGTTTAATTAGGGTTTAGTTAAGTTAGTTTAGTTAGTTTATAATTAGGTTAGCTTAGTTAGTTTAATTAGGGTTTAGTTAATTAAGTTAAGTTAGGGTTTCATTAATGTATATATATATATATATATATATATATATATATATATATATATATATATACATAGTATATATATATATACTTATACATATATATATATATATATATATATATATATATATATATATATATATATATATATATATATATATATATATATATATACTTATACATATATTTATACATATATATATATTTATATATATATGTATATATATAAATATATATATATATATATATATATATATATATATATATATATATATATATATATATATATAAGTATATATATATACATATATATATATATATATATATATATATATATATATATATACTTATACATATATATATATTTATACATATATATATATACTTATATGTGCAGATGATAGACCTATATGTGCAGATGCTAGACCTATATGTGCAGAAGATAGACCTATATGTGTAGATGCTAGACCTATATGTGCAGAAGATAGCCCTATATGTGCAGAAGATAAGACATATGTGGAGAAGATAACCCTATATGGTGCAGGAGATAAGCCTATGAGACATTAATTCACATTAATTCAGAACAGTAAATATAACCATAAAATATATTTTTGCCTTTACTATTTATAGATTATTTTCATATCTTCATTGTACCATAAACTGCAAAACATTTTCGTATCTAAAAGAGTCTTTGAATACGAACTATGTCTCAATTACCTCAGTATATGATCAACGCCCATATAAATGGCGAAATATTTGAATGTAACCATTCTGGTTTCAACTTTCGAAACACCGAGGTTACTCGGTTCTCAATCGTCCGACAATCCAATTTCGCTCATCTAAAAAAGAGATTGGAAAACAAAATGCAGCGTGGTCCAGTGGACGTCATTATTTACAAAAATCCAGTATTCTATGGGATAACCAGGTCATGTATTTCCAATTAACTATATCTGATGACGAAAGTGTTCGTACTATATTTCTAAGCCATGAGTATTCTGGTTTCAATGATATCGAGTTGTATGTTACGCTTCACCAACAAAAAATGTCTCAGCCCATTGATCATTCGCAAGTCTTTTTCGAATCTGACAATGATTTGGCTGAAGTCGATGTTGTTGATGAGGACGAGGAACAAGAGGAGGCAGTAGTTGATGAAATGGTCAATGAAGACGAGGTCCCGGCCAGTCATGTATATCGTCCTCCTCCACACATGACAAACTTGAACTTGGGAAGTGAAGACCCATCTTCAGACATATTTTATGATCTGTATCCACAAAGGCAAGGTTCATTAAAGGAGGGCGACCATTTTCGAACAAAAGAAGAATGCGTTCGAGCTATAAAATTTTACCACATGGATTTATCGGCTGATTATAAGGTCGACCGAACGAATCCTACACTATATATGATACGATGTCGTAACGTGGCGTGCCCGTTTCGATTGACAGCATCATACAGAAAGAGAAGTGAAGATTGGAAGGTTGCTTCAATGGGACCGGAGCATACATGTGTCATAACCAACTCACTGCAGGATCATCGGCAACTGAGCTCTCAGCTAATATGCAACGATATCCTATCAATCGTCGCTGACAATCCTTCTGTCAAGGTCAGCACGATAATTAAGCACATAGTTCAGAAGCACAATTATACTCCATCATACAGGAAAGCATGGATTGCTAGAACTAAGGCTGTTGCCGTTGTATTTGGAAATTAGGAGGACTCGTACAAAGAACTCCCAAAGTTTTTGCTGGCACTGAAGCACTATGCACCTGGGACCGTTGTCATCCTAGAGACCTTGCCGGCGTATACTTCGGAAAGTCATTGTGTTAGTGGAAATGGCATATTCCACCGGCTCTTTTGGGCTTTTGACCCATGTATAAAGGGTTTTTCCTTCTGCAAGCCTATAATCCAAATTGATGGAACATGGCTCTACGGAAAATACAAAGGAACTCTATTGATGGCAGTGGCACAGGACGGCAACAGCAATATCTTCCTAATTTCATTCGCTATCGTCGAGGGAGAGACTGCCGAGGGATGAAGTTTTTTCCTTAAAAATCTTCGCTTGCATGTGGCTCCCCAATCTAACTTATGTTTGATTTCGGACAGAATGCATCAATTGAGAGTGCGTGGAAGAATGTTGATAACGGCTGGCAGGAACCGCCTTCAACACATGTCTATTGCATTAGACACATAGCGCAAAACTTCATGAGAGAGATCAAAGACAAGACATTGCGGAAGAAGGTCGTGAACGCAGGGTACTCATTAACCGAACCGTCATTCAAACATTATCATGACGAAATCAGACTGACAAATGAAGATGCGTTCAGATGGATAAAGCAGATTCCTTTGGATAAGTGGACCAGGGCCTACGACAAACGACAACGCTGGGGTCACATAACAACAAACCTCGTGGAATCAATGAACTCTATTTTCAAAGGAATCCGCAACCTACCGATAACCGATGTGGTGAGGTCAACCTACTTTAGGCTCGGAGCACTTTTTGACACCAAGCGTTCAAAGTGGAGTTTAATCCTACAGTCTGGTCAAGTGTTCAGCGATAGTTCTATGACATTCATAAAAGACGAAGCATCCAAATCTAACACACATGTGGTCACCGTGTTTAACCGCAATAAGGGACATTTCAATGTTGCTGAGATCATGGATCACAACGAAGGGAGACCGAGGGGATCCTATCGGGTAGAACTTGATAATAATTGGTGCGACTGTGGAAAATTTCAAGCCTTTCGCAGGCCTTGCTCCCATGTCATAGCGGCATGTTCGAAGGTTCGGCTGGACCCTTCAGGCTTACTATCCCCTGTTTACCAAGTGCACAATCTTTGCAACGTCTACAACAAAAGCTTTTCGGTTGTTGCAAATGAGGACTACTGGCCCACCTACAACGGGGAAATAGTTTGGCACAATGAGAACATGCGAAGAAAGAAAAAAGGGCGTCCTAACAGCACGCGTATTCGCACCGAAATGGATACGGCGAATAAGATGCTGAGACTGTGTAGTTCATGTCGTCAGCCCGGTCACAATCGTAAAAAATGTCCCAACGTTGAACCAAGCTCAACATCATAAATTAAACCATTGTAACCGTATTTATTTAAAATAGAAGCATAGTTCGTTTCATTCATATCAGTAAAATCATACAACCACAAACACGAACATACATAAATAAAACAAGGAAATACATGATTCAAAACATGACCGTACATAAATAAAACTAGAAAATACATAAATTCAAACATGACCATACATAAATAAAACAACTGGAACATCAACATATCTAGCCTATCAGAACCATCAGGACAACTTCACCTCCGCCTAACATCATCGAAAGAACACCTGCATCATTGACAACTTTTCTCCATTTCGTCACACCAGACTCCACAACCTGCTTCTCAATTTTAATTATCTTTTCTTTGTGACCGATCTCTCCTTCTAACCAACGGTTTAATTCTCTATGCAAGTGTTCCAAAGTTTGCGGGTTCCATAACAGCATCTTCAAAGGAGGCTTTGTTGCCGAGAAAAAAACACTAAAGCATTTTTCTTCAGGATATCAAATTTTGGAAGTGGTTCTTCTGATGTTGAGGAAGACGGTGTCGATGCATAACTAGATGGACGGGGAGAAGCCATATTGTGAGAGAGGGAGACTGAAAGGACTGAATTTTTAGGGTTTCTAAGGAAGGAGTGAGGTAAATCTGATGTTTATGAGTGAGGCATACATGTTTATGAGTGACGCATATATATAGTAAAAAAATGCTAACCCTAAACAACCTAAACACATGCAACATTCCATTTGGCGAATGCATGCATGATATTACAACACATTCGCCAAATGGTGTGGCGAATTAGGCAATTTTTTTTAGGGCTAGCCAATCCATTTGGCGAATTCAACTAGGTTTGCACTAGTTCTTCAATCCAAATGGCGAATGCATTACCAAACTATGTTAGTTTGGTAATTTTTTTCAAAGATATGTTATTTTGGAAATTTATTTAACAAAGTATGTTATATTAAAAAAAAATTCCTGATGTGTTTGTAATGAATTTCACGAAGGATAATAATAATTATTTAATTATTTGAGTGTTAAATGAAAAAAGTAATTTTTTTTCGATAAATGGTCCCATGAGGGTTTTCAAACCCTTCACCCTTTGCTTACAACTAAAACAACTATCCACCAAACCACTTATGTTCTTTTCATATTATACATATATATATATATATATATATATATATATATATATATATATATATATATATATATATATATATATATATATATATATATATATATATATATATATATATATATATATATATATATATATATATATATATATATATATATATATATATATATATATATATATATATATATATATATATATATATATATATATATATATATATATATATATTTATTTATTTATTTATTTCAACTATTTATATAATTAGTTTATCATTACTATTTATATATACGGGTTGAATAAATATTTTTATGCCATATATATTCATATTTTATTTATAAATTTATATACTGCAACTATTAATAAATTTATTAAATAATTAGTTAATAAAATATTTAAACTATTAATATATCAATGATTTAATTTATTAAATAATTAGTTTATTAAAAATTTCAATAATTTAATCCCAATAATTAGTTTATAAAATAATTTAATTATTTCAATGATTTAATAAATAGTAAATAAGTATTTCATATTATTAATAAATAGTAATTAATGATTAAATAATTAATTATTAATCAGTTTATTAAATATTAAGTAATTATTTCAACTATTCCATAATATTATTAAATAGTATTTCTCACAATATTATTAAATATTAAATAATTATTTCATAGTATTTCTCAAATATTATTTTGTATCTTTCATCTATTCCAGAATATTAATAAAATTAGTAATTTTCAAAATATTATGAAATAAATATTTAATTATGGCTGAAATATTTAATAATTTAAATATTTAATAAACGAATTATTTAATAGCATATTTAGTTAAAATATTAATAGTTGAAATATTAGATGGTTAAACTATTTAATTAAATGAAATAATTAAACTATTTAATAGTTGAAATATTTAATAACTAATTTATAGTTGAAATATCATATATTTGATGATAAAACACTTGAAATATTAAATATTAATAGTTGAAATATTAATAAAAAATATTAAATTTATGTAATATATAAATTCGTTGCAATAAAATAAACAAATGAGTTGAATAACATAGTGGTTATGAACTATGTTATTGTTGCAATGGTCATGAATTCAACTTAGAATCATTTTTAAGTGGATATATCAATGATAATGAAAAAGTATCAAATTTGCTGAAAGGATAAATAAATATCTTCATTTTGACATATCACCAATTGAGGCATATTTAAGGATAAGATTAGGTAGCAATTGCTGAATCCAATTCTATAAATATTATCATATAGAAAACTTGTGGGAATTTATGCCCGAGTCACTTCATTTTGTCTCAACAAAGCAAATAAATTTAACTAGGATGTATTGGGTTAATTTTGGCTTGATTAAAGATTAAAGATAAAAAAAACTAAATGTTAAGTAGATACGTGTGGGAGTTGTGGTAAATTGAAAATTTTGTATTGTTTTTTATACCGGGGATTTTTATTTTTTATTTTTCAAGTGTTTATATTGGAGTCGTAGATAGTCTTTGGAATGTATATCAAAGGGCATGCAGTCTCGAGTCTCAGTTGCATTACATTCAGGATGTGCTGCTTCACTGTCGTGAGATAGTTAAGATTGGACATGTAGGTATTGAGATCGGTTTTTTTCCTGAGGGATATTGTGGCAGGCGTATAATAGATGACATGATTGCGGTGACAGAAGAGGCACTTAAGTAACGTAGACATCGCGCCAGGACGAGTGAGATCGAAGATCGAGGACACAGACCGGACGATCGAGGAGGCGGTAGAGACAGATGAGAGGATGCAGATATTGTCTGACACACACACATTAGTGATTGTGGTGTTTATTTTGATGTACTATATTTTGTTGACATTGATGTAGTATTTTTTGATAATGTTTATGACAGATGAATATATATATATATATATATATATATATATATATATATATATATATATATATATATATATATATATATATATATATATATATATATATATATATATATATCATATTATTTTATTTACGAATGTATGTTATTTTATATTCACCTGCAAAAGTTAATTTGCATCTGCGACAAACAAAACTGAATTTTAAAAAAATTGTTCTGATAAGATTTCGGATATGCATCTATGAAACTTCTTCCGCATATGCATCTCTAAAAGCATACAACATAAAGAAAAAAATGTGCGTCCGGATATGTATCTCCGGAAGTAGGGGAATAAATGGAAATGCGCCAGGTGGCTAAGAGTATCATGGGATGAATTAAGAAATTCACGCAAGTTGTAACCGCGATAACATTGCCAATAATTGATATAACGTTTAGTCTATTGGGACTGGAACCTAGAGCCTGGACCTCCACTTCCAGATTTTCGATTTGGGCTGAATTTAGATCTTGGGTCAGCCTCCACTTCTCTAAAACAATATTAAGTTTGTTTTTTTTTTTTTTTTTTTAATTTTTAATTTTGGTATACAGTCTTGCGTCAAAGTTTTGTATGAAGTGACTCAAATGTACCTAGTAGGATTCAAACCTGAGACCTTGAGATGAACATACTCTCAGAATCCAAGCCTCGACCATTATGCCAACTCTTGGGGGTTAAATTTGGGCATTTCTTAATGCACCAAATATACTATTAGGGTACCACTTAAAAATAGCAAAATACATCCATATTTCAGAGATGCATCTCCGAACGCACCTAAAATACACACACTCTAGGCCATTTCTGAGTCACGCTCTAGGAATGTGACTTTTTTAGATCTGGAGATGTATCTCCGTAACCTATCCGTAAATGCATCTCCATAGCATATTGAGACAAAAACAGAAGCAGAAAACCATAAAGTTGTATTTTGACAAAATAAAATTATCCTTAATGACATAAAATCAGTATTACATAAGTGATGTTAAAAATAAAATCAAACATTACATTTCAATATCCAGGTAGACGCTTAAAAATCATCACAATATCTTCGACCGATCTTGAAATCGTTGCTTCCACCTCGATCAAAACTTTTGTTTCAAAATAGAAAAATGTATTTCACATAGACCTTACAACTGCATCTGTGTTGAGCTCATAGTTGTTGAACTCAATCTTGCATTTGTTGTTAATTGACGATGAACGGTACTCGAACTTCACAATTTTTTTATTATCTTTGTAAGTAGGAGAATATTTACTTCATATTGAAGATTTGCAAAAAGGGGTGTACTCGCATTGATCTTAAATTATCACCGGGTGTCGTGTTAGAAAAGGTAACATTTACGATATACCATATGATGTTCATTTGCAACATTTTTTGTTTGTATGAGACATGATACAAGAGCTTATATTTATAGTAGTTGTAGACACATATGGACCTAAAAATTCTATCTTGTATCAGTGGTGATCTCAGAAATGCATCTCAAGTACCACATTATTATCTCTTTTTTAAACAAAAGAATAAATATATTTCAAAAATCGATCAATATACAAGGCGATCGCACGTATCCAGCCCAACGAAAAAGACAAACTGAACAAAGGGACCTAACAAGCCTACATCAACAACTTTTATATGTGGACTATAAGCTTTGGTCTCATCCACCCTCTGTAAAGTATATTATCAATTATATTTCTAGTTACATTTGTGTTATCCGTATTACTTTCAAAACACATTGTATTCCTATACTGTCAGATGCCATAAACTGTCTTCGCAATGGAAATCTTCAGCAAACTCACTTTCCAACCCTTTCCTTTGGTGTGACTCGTAATCCACTTTAATTCCCCCATCCAAATATATTGGGAAAAACCCAAGTTCCACATTTACTAAATATATAACTCACAAAGGGTTTAAATAGTGACACTCCCCACCTTACCAACCGGTTTTGTAGGGTGAGTTAAGTCAAACTCTAATTCTAACAAAATATGAGGCCTATGATAAATTTCCATCCATTTGAGAACTTCAACTCAAACACCTTGAATGAACCTGCAAGCAAATAATAAGTGGTCAATTGTTTCTTCATCTTCACTGTAGAGGATGCAATGACTTGTCTGCAGCATGCTAAGCTTCATCAACCTGGCTTTTGTTTCCAACGACCATGACAATCTAGCCATAAGATAAGAATACCTCTGGGTCGCGCAAAGTTATGCCTCAAAATGTGACTCCAACCTACTCTAGTATGGTCATCAATTAAATTCATGTACACTAATTTCATGGAGAATAACTTCTTTATCATTAAATCATCCCATATTTGTTGCACTTGATTGACATTGTCTCTTCTACTCATAATGTTTCTCGTGATCCACAAGCTGGTTTTATTTATGTTGGCTAACATCATTTCCTTCCCTTTGAGATAGTGAACATGGACCCATTTGACCAAAAAATTATCAGATTTCATGCAAATATTCTAAAGAGACTTCATCATTTCCACAATGTTCCAAACTTCTAGATTTATCACATTGAGACCTCCTTGATTAATGGGACTGCATGTCTTCTTCCAAGCCACGAGGTTCTTTCTACTTATCTCCGAGATACCTGTCCAAATAAATGATCTACATATGCAATCAATTTTATGGATTACCATATTGGGAATGGGGAAACGATGCACCCAATATTGAACTAAAAAAAGAAGCTTAGTAGTCTAATGTTTTATTCTACTTACAATCTTCATCAACAAAAAAAAGAAGCTTAGTAGTCTAATGTTTTATTCTACTTACAATCTTCTCCACCATGGGTAAGAAATGGCTAATACGAAGCTTTTTACCAGAGAAAGGGACACCAAAATACCTCACTGG
Organism: Lathyrus aphaca; assembly: GCA_963966055.1. Lineage (NCBI taxonomy): Eukaryota > Viridiplantae > Streptophyta > Magnoliopsida > Fabales > Fabaceae > Lathyrus > Lathyrus aphaca. The sequence continues at coordinate 95,212,218 of OZ014521.1, forward strand.
AAGTTCCCCTTCATCAAAGTCAGTCATATTAATCATAACAGCTTTGGTAGCATCATCCATACCTCCACAGGAAATATTGCACTTGGCTGGATTAACATTGATCCATGTGGAATCTGAGAAGTTCTTGAAAGCTGTTAAATATCATGTCCATGGACTTTTGGTCACCTCTGCTGAACAACAAAACATCATCAGCAAAAGACAAATGAGTGATGGCCAATTTCTCACATTTGGCATGGTGGTTGAAATTAGGGTCTTTTTGCATCTTGATCATGGTTTTATTCATATACTTCATCATGATGACAAAAAGAAAAGGGGAGATAAGATCCCTTTGCCTAATGCCTCTCCTAGATTGCAACACATTAGAGAATTCCACATTTATGTTGAATCTGCAGTTGACTATTATGGTAACAGTTATAATCCACTCAATAAATTTTTTAGCCAATCCAATTTTCTACATCACATTCAAGATCTATCCAATCCACCATGTCATAGGCTTTTTACGAATCAAGTTGCTTCATACATCTTGGTGTCCCACCCTTCCTAGTATAGTCTTTCACCAGCTCAAAAGCTAGCAAGATATGATTGTGAATGACCTGGCCTGGTACAAAGGCAGTTTGACTATTGTGAATGACATCTTGGAACACCTTGCCCAATCTGCTTGTCATAATTTTTTAGATGATTTTATAAAAGGTTGTACATCCCACAATTGGCCTATAATCTCTTATAGTTGTTGCATTGTCATTCTTTGGGATAAGGGTTACCACAATGCTATTGAAGACTCTATATAGTATACCCTTTTCAAAAAAACTCCTGAATGGCAGTCATGACATCTTTCTTAATAATTTGCCAGCTAGCTTTGAAGAACTTAGCTCCAAATTCGTATATGTATGGAGCTTTCAATTCCCCAATTCCCTGCAGAGCTTTAACAATTTCCTCCTCTGTGACCTTGCCAACAATACTTATTTGAGATTTTGGAGTTGGTGAGTCCAGAAAAACTTTATCAACATGTTCAAAATACGATGGAGATCACACCGTTGAATTGTCACTTGGTATAGGCTTGACATTCTTCACAGCATCTTTTGTTTTTACCGGTTCATAGGCTAGTTTTAAGTCGGTAGTTTTTGGATAAGCAATCTTCCTCAATTGTTCTTTGATATGAAGTTTCATATGTCATAAACTTTCAAAAATTTCTCTTGTATCACTTCTCATTTGATCAAGATAGAGATATTCGATTTACCGTCTTTCGTAACACCACCATCATCAAACCTAAAGCCTTTTCTAGTAACTTCAAACTTCATCTATTTTTAACGGGCTACCAAGTTTCACCTTATTTTCTATAAGACAAGTACATGGGAGACCATAGATTTTCATAATTGTGCTATCACACTTTGCGGCTATCAAGAATCTACAATTGTCCAAAATTATACTTTCAACATATTTTAACAAACATGAATATTTCTCGCACACATCCCTTAAATTTATAACGAAATCAACAAATAACTCTTTTATAGAAGAATTTTACTTTTGGATTAGATTGGTTTTTTACTAGCACATCTATTGCTTTATTGCTTTTAACTTTAGTGTATATATTTGTAACTTATTTTCCAATTCTTTTTTATGTTTCATTCTCTCTTTACTACTAAAAAAACCTGCAATATTGATATAAGCCTTCTAAAGAAGAAACTAAATATTGAAATAATAGATACTAAATATGTAAATATCAGCAACTTTATTATAATTTTATTTTACTACACAAGAACACACTTCATATGATACATAGATTAAAACACTTAATTTAATTACTATTATTACCCATGAAAGCTACTAGTAATAACTTAATTTCCAATCCTAGCTCCAGTGTTGAACTTGGCCTTTCCAAATTTCTGAGTTCCTCCAGTGTTGTTGAATGCATGTTTGGTTCCATTGTTGAGAAGATTAGTGTAACCTCCATTGGTAACCTGTGCACCAGTTTTGAAGTCAGCCTCACCATAATCTTGATAGCCACACTTGTTGTTAAAGGCATCAACAGTTCCATTGTTTCCACCATCGTTCAAACCAAAGATACTCCTTCCTAAACCAGCCATGTTATGATATCTCTCTTGATTCTTATAATGCTTTGTTTTGTGTTATGTTTGTTGCTAACTGACCCTAACATTATATAGATGCATAAAGTTACTATGTTCTAAAGAGAATCTAATTCTATAATTCTTTCCTTCAACGTGAAGCTTTAAATTATTCAATTTTATGCTCCTGTTCCTGTCCCATTTTTTTTTTTGAAGTATAATTTTGTAAAAAATAAAAAATAAATGATAAATAGAAATTTAAATTTAATTAATTTTAACATCGGTGTAATAATTTAGTAAATTCATAAATATCCATTTAATTGGGTATCGCTATTTTAAGGCAAAAGCATTCTATTATTAAATATCATGCCATTTTTTATATTAATTTATTTTCAAATAATTTAAAAATTTAAATATATTTTGACAAAAATACCTATATTCAATCAAATTCATAGGATATGAGAGTATTCATCATAATTTAAACTTATCAATCAATTTAAAAATTATATTTAAAAGTGATTTAAGTAATTATAAAAAAATAAAGTACACATTATTTTATACTATTTTTTTTCCTCAAAATTGTTGACTTATTAATATCAACAGTTTTACATTAAGCTATAAAAATATATAAATGCTGATTTATTTTATACTATTAATCTTAATTCTATTTTTAACAAAATTAAAATAATTTTAAATATATTATCATCTCACAAATCTTACAAATTAGTATTTTTCTTTTCATGCTATTTAATATCTTATATATTTTAAATAAGAATTTGATTTAAGTAGTTTATGTGGGGAAACAATTATTGTATAGAAGGTTCATAAATATAATTTGATTTATTTTCAAAATGGAATAATTTAAAAGAAAATATTTTGTGATTATATAAATCTTGACAACTACTGTCGTATTTTATACTGTCGGTATGTTTTTTCAGTACAAATGTTGATAACCATCGTGTCAAATTTTAAACATGTATTTCTACTAGATATTTTCTCAGTCTCACAATGAGTGATTCGGTTGATCATTTTATACAGATTAAGAAAAAAATGAATAAATGAAAGAGAGAGAATGATAGTTTACCAAAATACCCCTTATCAAGTATTGAAAATTGTAGAAGCATACTTCAAGCTCAATGTTTTGATGACGTCAACAATATTCAAGCTCATTCCGTATTGCAAAAAGTCGAGATGTCAACAAAGATCAAGATCATGGCTATGCATCATCAATGGAATGCTCGTTCGAATCAAGCTATTGTGCAACTTTTTCAAGACTTGGACACAAGGCTTAGGTATATCAAAACACACTCCTTAAAATGATATACAAGTGTTCAAAATAATTTATCATGATTATTCACTGCATATGCATTATTTTGAAATAAATCGGAACTGGTTTAACACTTAAAATCAAAATATTTTTCTGGATTTTAACAGTGTTAACCGGTTAACCATATGGGTTAACCGGTTAACGGTCCCTAAGTTTGAAATCTTTGGTAACGTTTCAGCGCGTTAACCGATTAACCCATATGGTTAACCGGTTAACACTGAAGGATTTTCTGAAAAATGGTTTCTCTTCAATTCAAATGTGTTTTTAAATGTTATACCTCTTCATAGATTTTATTTCATAATTTTTATACCTTTTCAAGAATTTATTTCATAAATTCTCATACCTTTTTGAATAGGTGTTTCAACTCTTATAAATTCTTAAAATTTCAAATTCATAAACACCTCCAAGAAATTTTCAAATATTATCACACAATCAAAATCACTAAATTCAAATATTTTTTTCATACTTCTAAAAGTGTTCATTGTTCATCATATTTCATATTTCATTGAACACTTGTATTGAATTTTGAGTAGTGAATTTTGAATATAGGAGAAGATCAATTTATATTGATACCAATCATTGTATTACTCACTCAAACAAAAAATTATAGAAAGTGTTTTCTATTTGTGACTTGTGTTCCAAGGATTGTTTGGACATAAGGGTTAGTGTGGCAAGAGGATTGTTCTTGCACACTTGATTGTTTAGTTTGTTAGAAAGTAGGCCTCACCATTGAAGGTGTGATAGGTTGTACTGTTCTAAAAACTAGTGGAAATCTCTTTCGTGTTGAAAGGGGACTGGATGTACCTTCGGATTGTGAAGGGAACCAGGATAAATCTCTGTGTCACTTTTTATTTCCTGTTTTACCGTTTTCATTCCATAAACCATAAAAAGCAAAATTCATCCATCGAAGAAAAAGAATCGAAAAATTTGATAACACCTAATTCACCCCCCCTCTTAGGCGCACTTTGATCTTACAAAAATGATGAAAGTAATATTAAATAGAGGGTATAATTGAAAAATATGCATTGGAAATTGAAATGGATCATTCTTTTGGGACACATAAGAACTACAATTTTTCCCATTGGCAAATTGTGGCAAAACAACTCTTCAAGATAAATAACACTTCTTCCATCAGAACAAGTGACAACCAGAGCATACAATCAACAACAATCTTCTTCCAATTTTCAGAGTTAAATGCATACACAAAATCCATTCACTTTCTCCAAACCAAACAGACAATCATGTGATTCACATACTTAGTCATTCATGAATCTAGTCAGCTCATAGTTAATAGTTGTTTGACAATTGTTCAAACACTTCAGGCGAGATCTTTTCCTAACGAGTGTTAAGAGGCGTGAAGTTATCAATGAGTCTCCCACTTCGCTTGAAAGTTACATTTTCTTTGATAGATGAGCTATAATAACCCTTCCATTGCGGTTGTGATGAGTCAGATACACAAGAGGCGCCTTCTTTGACATCTATGGGCTTCTTCTCGATATTTCTCTCCCCACCCTTGATGTAACATTTAACACGCGCAATGATTTCATTCATTGAGGTTGTGGACTTCTAGGGCGAATGACTCGTTAAATGCCCAATTCTCGAACATTATAGAAAACTCTCACTAACATCTCCTGGTTTGGGTGAATTAATTTGATGGTTTCCTCATTGAAACGAGTGAGATATTCCATCAACAACTCTGAATGCGCCTGAGCAAACTAGTGATGGACACTTTTCGGTGTTTGCTTGCAAAAAATAGGTGGAACGATTTTTTGAAGAGATCTTAGTAATTTATCACTAAGAAGTGGGGGAGGTTCATAACCACCTCAGGGACACCTCCTTGAAAGTGGTGGGCATATGCTTATACTTTAATGAATCTAATAAGCCAGTGATCTCCATCTATATGTTGATGTTGGCAGTGTGTTCTTAGGGGTCTTTTTTCCATCGAACTTTATGAGTGACAGTGACTTGAAGTGCTTTAGTACTGGAGCGACTCATATCTCATCTAAGAGACACTACTACAAAACGCATAAACAATGATGTCATGGTCACCATTGTTCATCCCTACAGCGTTGTGAAATCTCTAAACTAAGGCACTATTATATTTGTTTTTTTATTAAAAATTATTTGTTTATAACAACAGTTGATAAGTCAACTGTGGTGATACCAGCAAGCTTTCTTGGTTCGAACCTCAACGCCATCATATATATTATTCCTTTTATGTTAAGGCACACCTTTTCTTTTTTATTTACTTTTAAGTAAAAAACTTAAAAATTATTACTACGGTTGTTTTTTTCCACCGTTGTGATATATGTTGTTTTTTATTTATTTTTAATTCTAAATTTAACTCTAGCGCTTCAGTATGAAATTTCATTATAAAAGTAATATATCAAAACGGTTGATGGTATAAACCGTCGTAGTAACTTTATAATATTTTATGTATCATAATGGTTGATGGTATAAACCGCCGTAGTAGCTTTACAATATTGTTTACTCCTAGTTTGCTTGTCTCTTCAGTATCCTTTTTTCCATTGAAAATAAAAACTAGACGAAATGATACACGATTTCAACCATAAACCCTAACGTTCCATACTATAAACAATAAACGATTCCAACCAAAGCTTGCATCATTAGTATCCATTATTCATCGTGTTGTTGTCATTTTCATCATCAATGTCATGATTGTTACGGAAGGAAGAGACACCAACCAAGTTGTCACTGTCGAGAAGAAAAATAACAACAACATCGGCGCTGTCGTAAGGAATGAAGACAACACCAACACCAACACCAACATTGTTTACTTAGTCATCACGTTTAGGGTACGTAACATATTTTCCCCATGCATCTACAGTAAACTCATTTGGCATTGTTGTGGTTGTCGTTTATGTTCTTGTTGTTCATGTTGTTGTTGTTCTTTATGTTCTTGTTGTTCATGTTCTTGTTGTTTATGTTCTTATTATTGTTGTTGTTGTTTATGTTCTTGTTGTTGTTTTTGAACATAGATGTCAACCTTGTCGAGTTCTGCATCAGGAAGCAGCGAAGATACTCAAACGATTGAGTGTTATGCGAATACAACTCAAACGATTGATACTCAATTTAAAAGATCAAAAATAGATGTCACAATGATGCCCCAATTCACATCAGCCGCAACTCATCAGGTCTAAAAATTCCGATCGAGTTTAATTCGTTCTACAAAATAGTGGATTGTCTACAATACTTTACTTTTAAGAGTTATGCTGCATTCCTTGCACGTAGCAAAGTGAGTATACTGATAGATGATTGGAGAGAAATGGATGATAATGTCAAAGACAACATATGAACAGACGTTACGGTATTACATACTATAATTTTCATATATTTGATATCACTACCTATAGTTTCTAATTCATACTTATACATTGATTTAAATGTAGTTGAATTTTGAGTTTACGGATAACTCAAAATTGAGAAAAAAATGTGGATATCTTATGTCGGTATTCGTTGGAGGGAATTTAAGTCACAACTCACAGATGACTATATTACGAGGCCTAAGAGAGGTTTTGATCATCCATGGATTCAATATGGTTTTATTTCGAAGAAGGTGTGGCACAAGTTTGCGAAGAAACGTCGTTCTGAGGAATTCAAGGTTAGTACTAGTCTTATGTAACTGATAATGTTATGCTAATGAGTTATAGATACTAATTATATACATTTTCATTATGTTAATAACTGGCTAAAAGCGAAGTAGGAATTCAAAACAAGGCGAAAAACATGTACCCCCATAGATTGTTTTGTGGGGATTACAGGAAACTAGACAAGAGAATCATGCTTGAAAACCAACAAGAAATAGAAGATAATGACATCCCATCTCAACCGTCAAGATATGAGAAATGGAAGAGGGCTTGATTAAGACCTAATGGAGAGTACACCTCTGAGGCTACAAGAGTAGTTGTTGAGAAAATTGTAAGTATATGTTTTGTTTTGCTTATGTTATTTAAATGTGTTTGCTTATGTAAGTTGCTCATGTTGTGTAGGATAATTGGGTTGAGGCAGCCCATGAAGGCACATTTATTCCGGAATCATGACATGACATATTAGTAGAATCTATTGGAACAACTGAGCATGAAGGTCGTGTTCGTGTTGTTGGAGAAGGTGTCGGCTTGAGGTCATACTTTGGGTCTCAAAGAAAAAGCACTGAAACTCCTATCTTGAATGCTCAACGACAAAAGATTGAGAATGTTGAGAAGAAATTGGAAGAACAAATGAGGATATTTGAAGAGGAGAGGGAAAAAAGGAGAAAGAAATGGAAAAGTTACAAGAGTTATATTCGGTATGTGCTTTACTTGAGATGTTAGCGTATTATCGAAAATATATGATATATATTGTGCTTATTTTTGTTTTATATTCTAATTGAATATTATGATGTAGAGTTTAAGTGAAAAAGTTGAACAACGAACAAATGAAAATCATTGTTACGTTAGTGGTGATGATCAAACTCCAAGTAGAAGTGTTGTAAATCACGCTTCTACAAAAGGAAGTAATTGTAGAGCCCCTCCCCCTGTAGATAACCATAATGGGATATTGGATCCTAGTCTAAATGAAATAACTATGTTATATTTGTTCATTGCGGAAATAAATGAATCACAAGCTCTCCTGCAAAAACATTGCCCAAAATTGGATGTAATGTATTACACTCTTGAAGATATAAGGGATTTTCTCTCCAGATTTAAGTGGATTGACATAGAGATTTTGCAAATTTGGTACACGTATGTGTATATATCATGAAAGACATTTTCTCATTTGAATATCATTTTCCAAACCATTATTCACTGGGAATAGAGGAAAGATCAGTTCTTGCTTAAATCATGAATCTTGGTTTTGGTTGAGCGACTCATGCCCAATCGAATGATCTAGAGCACGCCTGTCAAATATTATTGTAAATGTTTGTGAATGGGAGACAAGTGGATATATCTCATAAAATAAAAATAAAATAAAAGTATCAAGTATTTATCTCCCAATTGCAAATATATATACCAATTGAGGCATATTTAACGATAAGATTAGATAAAGTGATAGCGATAGCTGCATCCAATTCTATAAATATTACTAGATAGAAATGTTCTGGAATTAAGTCTAGAATCACACCTCATCTTATTCATCGCTGGGTGATCGAGCTTTTTTATTATAAATACTTAATTTTTATGCTGATAACTTCAAGTCATATTTTAAATATTTTCCTTCCATTTTAGCAGTGATCGAAAGCATATAAATAAAAGTAGTTAAAAATATGATAACAAAAAGACCGTGACATCCCATTTAAACTTGCTCCACCTAAATAAGAAGAGTTGAGTCAATTTAGATAAGTCTAAAATCACACATTTTCTCCTTCAGTAGCGGATTAGCGAGTTGACAAATTGATTTTGTCAAGGAAAAAAAATATTTTTTAATATGTTTTTTAAAATTAAAAATTAGATATAAATATTTAAAATTAATTCAACATATATTAGAAAGATGATTAATAGGTATTTTCATGTTAGAAAATTTCAACTCATATTTTAAATATTTTTCTTTCATATTAGCAAGTACAAGTAAGAGTATTTTATAGGAGTGAATATTCGATATTTGGCTCTCTCAAGTGAGAGAGTTTATATAGAGAGTCTCCAGCGCGTGGTTTACGGTTCATATTTTAGGTCTGGATCGCAGATCTCCCGAAAATAGGTAATTGTCTGAGACTAACCGTCGGACAAACAGCTTGACCGTGATAATGGTGCGTCAGGTACATGATCATCCGAGCAGGAATTGTCTTGGCCGAATCTGGGTGATCTCTGCTAATGTCGGGCAGAGGTCAAGAACAAGGAGAAAAGATCGACCACGACCAGACATGGTCGATGAATCGCGTTCAATCCAGGGGGATATGAATATGGTGGGTCCCTTTGATATTTGGGCTATTGGGATGTTCCATGAACTGGGGAGATTGGGTCATGCCTAGTCATTGGGCCAGTCCAGAACAGGAGCCCCCTAAGTCGTTGCTTCTGGTCGTAGGAGTGATGACTTAAAGGTGGCCGACTGTCGGCGAGATGAAATTGATCGTTGTGTTACCTCATTACCCCTGGCGCGGCTGGACGCACATAAGATTGGTCGTTTAGAACTTGGCCGTTGGGGACGAGGATCTCAGACGTTTGGTGAAAATGTTGCCTCACACATGCGTCTGGGAAAGCGTGCACATTAAATGCGTAATGATTCCTACTCCACGGTCGTCCCTAGGCCATGAGTGCGCCTTTTGTAGGTTTTCAGGCCCCACGTGCTCGCTCACGTGCGGGAGGAGGCTATAAATACAGTATTGGGCTTCATTCTCACATTTTTCGTTCTTTACTTTAGCTGCCAGTTTCGAACAAGTGCTGAACTCAGCCGTCAACCACCGCCAACCGCCGTAGCTCCCGAGGAGACCATCCGAGCACACCAAAATCCTTATTAGTATTGTAATTTTTTGTCATCCTTTGTTTGATTGAGCTTCTAATTCTGGTAGATAAACTAGTTGCATGTGGTTACGGTTAAATTTAGGATCGAAATAACCGATTTATTGAACTTTTAGGGTTCAGATACACTGTTTTTCGCCTCTATGTGGTGGTTTTGGGCGTCGACACTATTACCGATGCGATGTTTAGGTTTATTCCTCGTCGTTCGATGCGGCTTTGTTCCATGTCTCCTGTTGAACTTCAATCGGAGTTCTGGGTAACAACGTGCTCGTTTCTGCGAACTTATTGCTTCGCCGCATCAATACTTCTCCCTTCCTCATGTGATCGTCTGGTCGTTACCGTGACCTTGACCGTGACTTTCCTTTTAATAAGGGCATTGACCGAGGACAACATCCGCGTTCCTTAGTGCGCTCTTTCACTTGAACAGCGGTGAAAGGGTGGATTTGAATTGACTCATCAAATTCACAATTGCTTTTACTGCTTTTCAGGTGTCGCGATGTCCAACAACGAGAAAATACACATGGAGTCTGAGAATCTATCGAGTGATTTTGCATCTTCTTCTACGGAATCTGAGGAAAGTTCATCGACGATGAGGAATCCCTCATCCTTAGACAACTCCGAGGAGACCGCCTCGACTAGAACCAACTCTGCCGGTTCTGAGGAGGAGGACGGGGACGAGGACAAGGATATGCACGTCAATAAGTGGGTCGCTGACAAGCCAGTGAATATTGCCTCTCTTTATACCCAGGACCATGAGGGCCCAACTCTTGTGGTAGGGAACCCTGAAGACTGGACGGTGAAGTATCTGGGGTCAGAGGATCGTATATGTTAGGCATTCGGCTCAGACATATTCCCTCTATATGACATACTATTTAGGGAGCTCAAATTTAGGCTACAATTCTCATATTTTCAACAATCTGTGTTTGTTCACTTGGAGCTCACACCCTCCCAGCTGCACCTGAATTCGTTTGCCTTTATTTGGGCTTTCGAAATGACGTACGGGTATCTGAAGATAGTGGCGACGTTTCCTCTGTTCTTTCACATTTTCCACCTCCAACTCCAGGTGGTTAACGGAAAGTTTGGTTGGGTCTCCTTGAAACAGAAGAAGAAGATTTTTAAAGCGTACTCTGAATCGATCAGGGATTTCAAGGATCATTTCTACTTGGTCGAACTAATCTCTTAGCATGCTCTGAACTCCTACAAGTTCTAGGGAGTGGATATGGACGACCAGTGGAATGTTTTGCTGGACAAGGACGGGAAGGAAGTCCCTCTCCTGCTGTTAAAGTTTCATTTTTCCTGGTCGTGTGATTATTTCTTGCGCGGGACCGAGGAATTCCTCGAGATTGCCTTTGTCTTGAGTGAAAACGATCAGGCCATCTATGAGGCTTTGATGGGTTATGTTTCAAGGATCACTATGACTATACACGTTGACAAACACGGTCACACGGTTCTAGACAAGGATGGGGGCGCCAAGGTGACCCCCATGTTTATAAAAGTGTCCAAGCTTCTAGCTTGTGAGACAGACGAGGATGTCTCCCAGTACCTTGGTAGTCTTAGTATTTGTTTGCTTGTATTTCATTTTTTGCTTGTCTATGATTTATGCTCTGACTTTTTTTTTGCCTTTGTCTTTTCTAGATTCGATGGTGAATGTGTAGGATAAATTAATGGCAAACTCGAGCAAGTGACGAGCACCAAAGAAGTTGACGCATACTCGCCTCAGTGATAAGTTGGTTATAGGCTTAAGTACCTCTTCGTCCGCTTCCCATGGTTCCCATGGGGGGACTTCCAGAACGGAGAAGAGGTCTAGAGCGGACGAAGTGGTGAACCTGGAGAATTCCTCCCCAAAGCCTTCCTACGAGCTCCCTACGTGCTTCCTGAAGCCCAACTTCTTTGAGGAGCACTCCATCCAAGTCCATAGGGCGGAGACGCTTCAATTGGAGGGGACGAGTTGACTGGATATATGCTCTTAGTTGGCTCGGGATGCAAGCTCAGTAATGAGGGTTCTTACAATGGCTTCGATGTTTGTTGAGGGGACTGCCACTCAAGAATAGGAGATCCACTAGCTGAAGACCAAATTGTCGGCCTCCGAGGACGTGGCCAAGAATTCCACAAAATCTCTGAAGGAGGACTCCAAGAAAAATAAAGGTGCTGGAAGAGACAGTGGCCGCCAACAAGAAGTCCTCTGCGGAGGAGATTACCTGTCTCAAGGCTAATTTGACTCCTGCTGCAGACGAACCTAAGGAGGTGAAGTCTATGAAATCTTGGGCTGAGTTGGTCGCGAAAATCGAGGAAGGGTATGCGGATATCGAGGAAATGGCTAGTGTAGCATTCAAAAACACGGTGGACCAGCTGAAAATAGTTAACCATGAGTTGACGTTTAATGAGGAGGGTACCAACTTCTTGTACAAAGTTGAAGATGGTGTGATTCACGTTCCCGACTACCTCAAAGAGCCGGAGCAAGGTGATGTTGAGATGGAAAAGGACCACAGTGCCCCTGTTGACATCCAACCCAATGTCAATGTTAACCCTTGAAGTTCTACCTTTTCCTGGGACTGCTTCCTCCTTCGCTGCGCAACTTCTCGGATTGAGGGATCTATAGAGAGATGGTGGCACGCCGTTTCTGGATCCAAACCCGACATCTTTGTAGTGCTCCACACGAACAAATCAGCATTTTCCCGGAGGCATGCTTTGAGCTTTTTCCTTGCCAGGTCGGGGAGATCTGCTCCAATATTTACTCCCCTCGATGGATCCTCTCCCAGTGCAACCAGCTCAAAATCACCGTCGTGGACAGGTTGAGCGGATGAAGAAAGATTTGCAACCAGTTGCGCCTGTTCTTCTTCATCGGTGAATATGATGTCGAGATATGTGGAATCCACATGAGGAAGCTCCATTTGCTCTTCAGAAGTGCATGGGAGGATAGTTTTGGCCGACTTGGGCTTTGCGGCGATGGTGTTGAGGCCTTTGGATGCGACTTCGTAACATCTACGAGCAACCTCTATATCTTCGTGGATGGTGGCTACATGTCCCGACAAAGTGTAATACTTCATTTTCAGATGCACCGTAGAAGGTATCGCAATGAGTTCGGTCAGAGTGAGTCATCCCAAGATGCACTGGTACAGGGACGGGCAGTCTATCACAAGGAATTGCACCTTAATGGACCTTACGGTTTCTCCTTCCCCAAAGGTAATGATTAGATCAACGTAACCCCAAGGCCTGAAAACTTTCCCATTGAACCCTTGGAGATCTGAGCCTATGTATGTCGTCAAGTGTGTCTCATTCAGTTGGAGGGTTGCGAACAATTGGGAGTACATGATGTCGACAAAACTTTCCTAATCGACTAGGATCCTGCGGACGTCGAAATTCGCCATTTGTGCGCGAACCAGCAAAGAAATTCTAGCATTAGGTGCCCCTACGAGGATATATTCTTTGTAGAATGAGATGGGAGCAGATTCTCCGCGAGGAGGGTTGAGGGTCGAGCTCTGGTTGGAGCTGGTGTTGATTAGCTGGTCGAATCGCCGCTTCACTGACCCTATTATAACTTTATTGGGTCCTCCTTCGGAAATGACCATTGTTGACGGGAAATATTCCCACGGGATGTACGCAGTGAAGTACAAAGAACCTGTGTATGGCTCGGGAACATAGAAATCTTCTTGTCGTGTGATGCTGAGAGTGACCTGAAGGTTTGTTTCCGCGACTGGTCTAGTGACGTCTTCAGCTTTTCGGGCCTCTTGTACTTCCTGTCGAGGAGCATCTTTTCTCTTAGCAAACTGCTTGAGATGACCGTCCCGGATGAGTATCAAAATGGCGTCTTTTAGGTTGATGCATTCATCGGTGTTATGTCCATGAGATTTGTGGAAGTGACAATACTTTGTTTTGTTAGTATTTGGTTAATTTGGTAGCTGTTTTGGGAATCTGACTCCTGCTTAGCGAAATTCGGAATTTACACACTCAGACAAAATCTTTTCCCTGGTCGCCATGAGAGGTGTGTAGTCGTGGAACCTCCTGATGGGACCCTTATGCTCCTGCGGTTCACGAGAGCGATCTTCCTTTCTTTTGTCTCCTCCCCGACAGGATGTCGAGGAGTCGTCATGTTTGGAATGTTTGGCGTATTCATTACGCCTGGTGTCACGGGCAGTGCTCGCTGCCTCCTTTTCCTCGTACTGTATATATGCGTGTGCCTTAAGGAGGAAGGCGCCAAGCGTGGTTGGTATCTCGATCCCCATGGCTCTTCTGAAATCACTCTGAGGGCAGAGTCCTTGTTCTAAAAGGTATTTCTTCATGTCGTTCATGGTCGAGACTTAGACAACTTCTTTGTTAAACCTTTCGATATATGCTCGGAGGAGTTCCTCTTTCCCTTGAATAATCGCTTCTAGAGAGGCCTTGGATTTGGGATAACTTCGCGAAGCAGTGAAATGTCGGGAGAAGGTTCATCCTAGTTGCCTCCACGAGGTAATAGATTCGTGGGGGGGGGACTCTTGTACCAGGCCATCGCTCCCTTCCTCAAGCTCGTGGGGGAAGAGACGACACTTGATAGCTCCTCTGACACCTCTGTAGTCTAACAGAGCGTCAATGTTTTCGATATGCTCGTCCGGATAGTTGTGCCATCATAGGTCCCCAGGGGTGGAGGCTTCTCGATCCCTTTCAGAAGCCTGGTGGACATGATTTCCTCGGAGAGGGGGACGCGAGGCTCATCCTCGTCACTGGAAAACAATATATAAAGTCAGTTGATGTTTATGTTTCTTCGCGTTTTGATGTTATTAAACATATGTTGTCTAAACCTATTTTGCATAGTCAAATTGGGAAATCTGCACCTGCATTAACTAAGTATTCTTTAACTTATAAACCTTTAAAAGCAGTTAAAGGACAAGTGGTGGCAGACTTTATAGTCGACCACTCAGTAAACAAAAGTCCTCTGAATTATCTAGAGATTGAACCCAGGAAGTTATACTTCGACGGGTCTAGTCACAGAGATGGGACTGGAATTAGAATACTTATTATTTCTCCTAATAAAATTCCAACAACACTCAAGTACAGAATTGATGGTCATTGTTCCAATAATGAAGCTGAATATGAAGCTTTAATAGCTGGACTTGAGGTATTGTTGGAATTGGGGGCAACTCATGTCGAAATAATGGTAGACTCGGAGTTGGTAATAAAACAAGTCACCAAAGAATACAAATGCATAAAATAAAATTTAATTATGTACTTTGTAGTAGTAAATAGACTGTTGAAAAAATTTTAAGCAGTAACCTTTCGACACATTCCTAGATTACAAAATCAAGTCTCGAATGACTTAGCTCAAATTAACAAAAATATTAAATTGAAAACCTTTTCAGTTGGTGAGTTAGTGTGGAAAGTCATATTACCTATGAATCAAAATACTAGATCCTTAGGGAAATGGTCACCCAAATGGGAAGGTCCTTTCCAAGTTACAAAGGTGTTTAGTAACAATGCGTATGAGATTCATGAGATTGAATCTGATTTAAGAGTCTTTAAAGTAAATGGGGAATATTTAAAAAGATATAGGTCAGTGCTTCAAGATATTCATATAAGAAAATAAAAATTTCATTGATAATCAAAAGGGCCATAAAAGGCCTACAATTACAGAAGTCTAAAACATGGTTTAACAACCAAAAAAGAAAACCTAGACTTCAACATCCTCCCAAGTGATGGGGTTAAGGTAATTCATCCAATCTTCACCAGCTTCATTATCATCATCTAGATGCTCATTCTTGGGAGGCTCTTTTGTGGTAGATGTTATCCTACCCCCCCCCCCCCTCCTTTAGTCTGGGAACGAGTGACTACCCCTAAACGAGGAGAAGGGTTTTCCTTCTTTTTTGTGCTCTTCCCCTGTTTATGTGAAACAGTGCCATCCACCTTCTTTGTAGAATTTTCCATATTGTTGTGATGAAGAAGATGGACTGAATAAGGATTATTTATAGGAGAAATGCGTATGCACTGATTGGCCAGAAAAAAGGCAGCCAAAAAGCACGTAATGTCTTCCTTGAGAATAACATCCTAAAAAGGCGTTCTAGCTACAATGGTTAACTGGGAACTTGTGCCACATAAGTATGAGGCATTGAAAGCTGAAATGCCTCCGCCATAATTAAGGGTAAAGTAATAATGCTTTGATCTAAATTTAAGTTGGAATCATTTTGACTTACATGTTGTTTCGACAACCAAATTGGAAAAACATTACTTATGCAGAAAAAAGAGAATGCAAGTCGAAAGTAATAAAAAAACATAAATTAAAATGGGGCAATGATGCCCTAAATTGTCATTACATAAAGGCCACATCAGGTCCAAAAGAAAAATATACAAAGAGGGAAACACAAAGCCCTAAGATATGACAGAAGCCGTCGAAGATCAGAAAGGGAGCTTTGATTGCAATTGAAGAAAATTATATTTGCTGATTAGAAGGCGGTTTTCATAGAAGGCCTTGTCAAGTTTGGCTACAGCAAGCTACTTGTCGAGCGCCTCAGTAGTGTTGATAAGGTCAATAGTGCGCTTCAATTTAGCAGCCAGTTCAGTATTGTCGGACTAACTTAGCTCAAGGTTGCTTTGCTTAGCCTCAACAATTTTCTTTTGAAGTTCTTGAATCTATTTTTCCCAAACTTCAAGGGTTATTTTATTGGAGGCTATTTGTTTCTCCTTTTTAGCCTTAAGGCTCTCTAGCCTTTCGACTTCACTCTCAACTTCCCTTGCTCTATCCCACGCATTCCCACTCTTGACTCCAATTTTCTGAATGATATCTTCAACCTTTGGGGCGAGTTTGAGATCATCAGACATCTGGTTCACCAGAGTACTTAGCTCCATAAGGGAATTAGAAATCTTAGGATTAAGGGTCGAGAGGTACAACTGTTGCAATGTGTCTTTCAGGTAAAGGAGGACAGTGGGGTATGCGTCCAAAGTAGTGCGGATATCCCTCTTAAAGAATTTGTCCTTTATTTTCTTGAGGATTGGGCCAACAAAATCATCAGGAGCAGAGGCCCTATGAGCTTTCGAAGAGATGCTTCCAGAAGAGCCAGGACTCTTCTTAAGATTCAGCCTAGCATACTCCCTGGGGTTCGACCACTTCAGAGCTGTCATTTGGTCCCCAGCCACAGGAGTCGAAAGTTGGAGGTTGGGAAGCTCCTTCAGGCAAGTTTTGTTGAGTCTTTTCAGGCTCCATTTCTTGTTCAGCCTCACCCTTGTCCTGATCATCATCCTTTTCTTCCTTCTCATTTTCCTCCTCCTGCTCGGGATCATCTAGGACTTTGTCTTGAGCAGCAGCTTGGGGATTCTCCTTAATCCCTGGTGCTTTATCCTTTGGGCTAGAGGGAGCAGTGTCTTCAGTATTTTTATAATTTTCTTCTTCTTCAGTAGCAAAGGTTGCATCCATATCCTTAACAAGCCTACTTGTCTGGATAGCAAAGTCCTTGCCAAAAGCATTCTCGCAATCACACTCTGAATCATCAGTATGAGACTACTAAGTAGCTGTTTTAGCAGGAGAGTTTTGTGCAGGTTTGACTATTGGGAGGGACAGCTGCCATATTCATGGGTTGGTTAATCTCACTCAAAGAGCTATAACCAGAGCCAAAATCAGAAGTTGGGTGATAAGTTGGCTCAACTTGGCTGTTCATAAGAACTATAGGCTAATGAGTGGCAGACGAAGGTTGTTGAGCAACGCCTGCCCCAGTCTGTTGATAAGAAAAGAAGTTAGGTCGAGGCTATGAGAAGAGATTAAAGAAGGGTAAAATGCCAAGCTAAGTACCTTATCCTCTTCACCACCTGGACTGGAGTTAGCACTCTCGGAAGGGCCATCAGTAGGTTTCGCCACAAGAGTTGGAAGTTTGGCTTCGACACCACCTTCAGTGGGTGCCTTTTTCACAATTTTGGCCACCTTAGATGAAGGTTGGCCAGCAACACTAGGAGACTGTGAATTCTTCCTTTTCCTCTTTAGGGGATGCTCCTCGGAGATTCATCTTCTTCGTCGATGATAGAAGTGGAAGCTTTTTTACCATTCTTCAGGGGCGTTGGAGGCTTTATGGTTGTCTGGAAAGGGAACTAAAGTGTGAGACGGCAAATATGTTGAAATTACATAACTAAATTTTTTTTTGCATACCTTGGTGCCTTATTTGTTCTCTTTAATCACCACTCCCTTAATGGCAGTGGGTTTTTTTTGGCATTGCTGAAAATGACAAAACAATTATTATAAGTTTAATAATTGATCAGTCAATAAGAGGTGAATAAAAACCTCAAACCTTCATATATGTCAGATTCGACATGGACGTCTTCGATCCCAATATGAAGGTGCCCTTTGAAACTGTCCAGCGTGTGCTTAGTCGCAATCACCCTCTGGGCTTTCGGCTGAGACTGCTGTTAAAGGATCTTTATTGAATCCCCACAAATAAACCAGTCTAGAAATGAAGGGGCAAATGCCACTCCAAAATCAGCAGTAGGCAGACGAGGGAATTTTGGAGGAAAAAGTCGAAAAGCCACCTCATAACGCATCTCACGAGGGACGTTCGAAGGAATTTTCAAGTTATCCATTTTTTGCAAAAATTTCTCCTTCAAAGTGACAGCATCCTTACGAACAGTTTCAAAGTATTTTTGAAAAGCTTGTATCTCTTGGATGTGAGCAGACTTACTTTTCTTGACCTTCTCCTGCACATTTACAAAAGCAAGGTCAAAAAGGGCAGAAAATTCAATGGCAGTGAGAAAGTTCTCACTATAGTACTTGTGCCACCAATCATTAAAGAAATAGTTGCGTTGGGTCGAAGGTCAAAAAAAGACAGGAGACGGGACTGCCTTCTGGGATTCCCATCTGGCGAAGATGTCAGCAACATCATCTTCGTCGAATATGTTGTTGTAGAAAATGACCTGGCCTTTTTTATCATAAAGGCATCTGGGGAAGCTCTGACTCAGCCCAAACTGTCTAGAAACCAAATTTGGTTGATAAGCAATGAGGAATGTGTCGGGTTTTCCGCCATTCAGCCTGTAAACAAGGAATCTGGGAATTGAAAAGGCTTCCCAAATTGCTACAGAGTCCATGTGAATTTTCTTTCTAGGGGAGTTGGGGAAAGCCCTAGTGAACCATCTGGGACCACACTTCCTTCCAGCAAAGGGAGTCATGGACGGTGTAAAATCATATTGATGTGCAAACATCATCATAAAGCTAGAAAAGGCCCCTTTTAGGGTTTCTCCTTCATCACTAAGAGTGAGCTTTACCAGTCGAACATCTTCAGTGCTCCTGAGCCCGATCTCCTCTAATTCCTCATCAACTTTCCCTTTTCTGGGAAGCACATGTTTAAAAGTGGCGTTTAGCCAGAGTTGAAGTGGCCAGAGATGACCATTAAGACTCATGTTACCAGAGTTGTTGTCTGGGTTCCTCAATCGAGTCACTCCTTCACTGAGAGACTCATAGAGACTGGCCAATATAAGTTCACTTAAGCAAATCTTTTTGTTGTTATGAAGTTGGTTTGCCAAAGGCAGATATTTCTTCGCCACCTGTAAAGACTTGGTGCAGAAGACATATCTGGACAACTAGAAAGTAAGGAAGGCAATATGTTCCTTATGAGAAACTACCTCTTCATTTGGTTTGGAATTGTCGCTCCCAGGATTTTCATCCTAGTACAAACGCGAAAGGGGCGCGGAAAAGGTTAGAGTCGCCAGCCAGACATTTTTATCCCGAATGAATGGGAAAGGTAATGTTGCACAAACCTGAGGAAGAAGGAAAGGACAAAGGTCCTACGAACCAAAGAGACTGAGTTCGGGAGTCGGTTACGACCTAGGAAGGTATTAGCACCCCAGATCGTCCGTCGTACCCGACGGGATCCACGCTTGCAAAGATAACTATTTCAAAGGGTGAGGGTATGAAAACTGCAGCAAAAGGAAATAAATGGACTGGAAAATAAACTGAGAAAAGAAATGAAATAAGAAAGGAAAAGGAAAAATGTAGGGAAAATAAAGATTGTGCTCGAACGGGCCCTACCCCGCTGCCTACGTACCTCATCAGGATAATGAGGATCAGAGACGCCGTAGTTCCCCTAACTAGGGGTGACAAAGGAAATTGCTTGTGAATTAAAGGCTTGAACTGCCTATGTCAATGCTCAGGTGTTGCAGGCTCGGACGACGAGTGCGTAACCGTCTTGCAAAGTGACAAGTAGGAGCAAGTTCGCGTACGGAGCGAAGGAGATGAGAAAAGAATTCCCGAAGGAAAGACGCTTATTGTTTGTTTGTGTGTTTTAGAAGCTTTTATGAGTGTGTCACAAGGAAGTGAACTCAAGCTCTCGTCAATGGAATGTGCACTTGTCACTACATTCCAAGATGGAATAATAGAACAAGCATACTCAAGTAAGGAGAAGATCCCCAAAACTTGAACCCAAAGATTAGGGCCTAGGCTCACTAACTTGTTTACTTATTAGGTGTTTTTGGTATTTACAGATGAAGTGTTTTTTATGCTTTTCTTTATGAAGAAGATACCTTGATCAGACTTGTGCATCACAAGGTAAACTTGTAATATCCCAAGATGGGAAGACTACAAGCATACCTCATGGGATAAGGCTATGGATCAAGACATCACTTCACATTTATTGAAGTATCTTTTAAGAGTTATGAGATGAGAAGAGAAGAAGAACCAAAGGATCTCAAAGGAAAAATTCTAAAGGGGGACTAAAACAATCCTAAGTATTCACATGCATGGATATCCTAATGGTTAGTGAGGTTTCTATCCTAATGACGAAGGAAGAAGAAGATAGAAGAAGGTATGAGAAAGGCCTAGGCCCAACAAAAGAGAGTTAGCTCACATAAACATAAGAGTAAGAGATGAGAATTGGAGATGTGGAACTCAATTCCCACATCTCACACTTACCACAGCCCCTGCAAGGTTAGTATGCACAAATGAAACAAAAATGAGCCAATTAACATGCTACCATCCAACAATCAGAAGTGAAATGAAGTAAACAAAATGTTTAATGCTAATTCAACTCAAAGAAATGAAAATAAAAGACTTATGACTTAAAATGAGGCAACATGAATACATATGGAAACAAATGCGTACTTATGAAAGATGTAATACAAAACACACAAAATACAAGCACAAAGTTCAAACCAGAATCAAAATGATATGAAGAATGGCCTAAGAGGCCAGCAAGATGAAGAGATAAGTCACACAATACCAAACAATATCAAAATAGAAGCCATGGAACCAAAATATGGAATTTAAACACTTAAGGAAACAAATGACTTGAATAAGAAGCAAACTCAGAAATTCAAAAGAAACAAAACCTATCCTAGGACCAGGAAGGTATCCACACCCTATAGGAACCCCAAATGAGAAGAAGAAGTTGGCACAAGTGCCCTTCTAAGCCTATAAGAGATCTAATAAACCAAAAGAAGCAAAATGGGACAAGGTGAGAACAAAAATCCACAAATAATCAACCAGCCATCTAAAAATTCTACAACTGAAACAAAATGATCTTAAAACACATTATATCAACTTGCCAAAAGGATTTGCAAAAATTCAGAAAGGAACTAGGTCAAATGGAGGTACGAACACAAGTTGGGACAGAAAACTTACATCACAAGATACCAGACCAAAACTCAAGAAATAATTTTCTAAAAATTCTGAGAAAAACCACATGAAAACTAGAAGATCTTAGGAACACAATGCAAAAAGAATGGGATCAAAACTCCAAATATTGAAGTCTATAGAAAATGGACAAGACAGACTGGTCAAGAAATGAAGCAAAAGAAGCTATACACATTGGTGAATTATTTCTGGCACGCTAATCAATGAAAAAAATAAAATAAAAATGTGACAAAATACTAGAAACACAAAGTAATATCCATGATTTATTTTGGGATTTTTAGATGACTAAAACTATTTTTAATGGATTAAAATGGAAACTGAAATAAAGGAAATTAAATGAAGAAAAGAAAAAAAAAATGAGATGAACTTGGGAGGTGAGATTAGCAGGCCTTGAACTGAATTCGAATGGGCCAGGATAATAGAGGGGTGCTACTAGCGAATCCGGGCCAAGGCCCATCCGAAACCACAATAAATCAAAAAACTAAATCAGCCTTTTCCCTTTTTTATACTTATGAACAAAATGTCATGTATACCTCATATCAATTGGTGCACCTTTCATTTAAGTGAAGGAAAACATAAAATAATAAAAATAAACAAAAGAAGATCGCGGACCAACCAAAAGGAGACACGTCATCGTCTCCTTCAACCCCATGCATGAAGAACTGAAGCAACAATAGCAAAAAACGCAGCATGGCAACAAATTTCCTTCAATTTCTCCTTAGCATAACTCTCTCAAAACTCAACGAAAATCAAAAGTGTAAACACCAAAATTCAACTACGAAATGAGATCAATGCAGCTAGATCGAAACAAAACCGATACAAACGCCTGAACACATAGTTTCGTCGCACCAAAGTGACACCACCACGTGCGGTTTCGATCGTCGCCGCGAACAAAATTCCAGAAACTAATAAAACACTTATCCACATGAAGCATAGATCATAAGGCTCACAAATATGCCACTAAAACTCTGTAAAATACCCCGCACAATTCAGGTTAACGAAAAAGAAAGAATACCGAAATCGCAATTTCAATACTAGCTGCTTATTAACACCAATCAATTCAAGCACAACTAAACGGTTATTAACAACTTCAAGGCACACTATAACAACACTAAACTCGCAGCAAACAGATCGAGAATGCAAACCTGTTATGAAGCTTTTCTTCAAAATCCTAAAAGAAAACCGAGGCTCACGACGATCCTGCCGTATGTACCTTGGCCAAATAAAGGCTTGCAGATGAAGCTGGTGCAAGATCAGAGAGAGTGATTGAAACTTTGCTTTGCCCGAAGCTCCAAGAACTACTATGGATGTGGTGTGAGAGTGAATGTGTGGATGCAGAGGTCTTGAGGATGAAGAATAAGATGCGAGTCTAGATCTGGAAACTTCTTTTTTCTGTTATGCAACTGAGCTCACAATGAGAGAGGAGAGAGAGGTTGAAGAGTGTGAAAAAATGAGAATCTTCTTCTTTTTTTATTTCGTGACTTAATTCCTTTTATATAGAGAGTGATTATTTTGTGCCCATGGAGAGTGGAAAACGCAAGTTTGTTATCACCATCACAAATGCAGAACACGTGACCATTCCCTTCATTCTTTCAATTGGTTTTCACAAAGTCATCACATGTGGGTTGTGCATGATACTCTCTTGTGGTCCGCATGCTTGTCATGGTGAGATTAAATGCTGAGAATAAGTGAAGAAAAGTGCGGTGTTAATTTGTTGCATTTGGATGGTACAAAGTGATCAATTTCACGTGAGATCCTCATCTTTTCCAATGCCATTGCATGTGCATGAGTGTCAAAAAGTGAAGAAAAGTGTGAGGGCTGAGTGCACAATGAGAGAGGCGTGTATTGTTGGTGTCACGCTGATCATTACACCAACTTTGTACCACCTTTTGTACTTTTCCAATTTTCATATTAAAATGGTAACAAAATAACAAGTGACCCCCCTTTATCATTAGGTCACGTGAAAGTGTGGGGTGGGCATCAAAAAAGTGTAGGCAAAATGTACCACAATATGTGACACCCAAAATAAAATAAAAGAACAATGGTATGATGACACCTATGC
This sequence comes from Lathyrus aphaca, assembly GCA_963966055.1. Taxonomy (NCBI): domain Eukaryota; kingdom Viridiplantae; phylum Streptophyta; class Magnoliopsida; order Fabales; family Fabaceae; genus Lathyrus; species Lathyrus aphaca. The sequence goes on from OZ014521.1 coordinate 95,235,694, forward strand.
ACCAAAAAACCTATAATGCACCAAAACTTCTAAAATTCATAAATTGAGTTCTAGAAATGTCATGAAGGTGTTCTTGGACTTTTTGGAAAGGGAAAATCATGCTCTACAACTTTCATGTTCAAGGAAAAATCATATGGAGATTTTTTTGCACATGAAATAATAACTTGAAGATCTAGGGCAAATATTTCTAAAAATAGAAACTTCTAAATTTCCAAATTTAGCAACTTTTTGCATACTCCCGATTTTTGACATTTAAGCTCAACTGAATTATTCCTTGGCATGATATGACCTCAAAAATGATAATCCTGATAAAAACTTCTGAAATTGTCATGTTGACTTTTCTGACTGTGCAGTTAACTTTCTTGCTTCATCTTCAAGCAACCGAAGAATTCTCTGACCTCCACACGAAATTTTTCTCACAAAAATCAACATCTAGGATTCTCTTGACATATAGAAAACTTTGACCAAATTAAATGGCCAAAGTTGTGAGGTTATGGTACTTGCATCTCAAGACCCTAATTTGGGTGCTTTGCATAAGAGCTTGTCCTGAGATCTCCTACGATCATGCAATCTTCTGAACTTTTGCCAAAGGACTTGATTTTGTAAAAGGAGCGTAGACTCGTCTTAGAACTCGTACAAACTCAATGGGACCCTTGTCAGGGCTTGAAACGCTTCAAGGAACTCCACAGACGACCATATACTCGATGCTAGGACATGAGGGATGCTATGATTAATATTTCCATGATATGATGCTGAGGAAATGATATGAGTATGATGAATATGATATGATATGATGCTTAAAATGAAGAGGGCAAATTTAGGGTGTTACAGCTGCCCCTATTCAATCACCAGTTAATCTGAGAAGGACGATAGTACGGGCTATCGACCATTCAAGATAAACTGTGGTTGAATACCAAGAAGACCAGAAATTTGCACTCTGACGAAGAATGCAACACCGGGAAATAAACTCAACCAAATTACGCTTTGGTGGCTGAAGGAGAGAAAAAGCAGACGAGCTTCTTCCAAGTCGAACTGATATCTGGAATAAGAACAAGTTGACAGACGAGTCTTTAAACCATCCTGTGACGCCAGGAGCTGGACGTACGAGTCCTCAACACACTTTAATAACGATAACCGAGACAGACGAGTCTTCAAACAATCCTGTGACGCCAGGAGCTGGACATACGAGTCCTCAACACACTGCATATAGCATGAGACAGACGAGTCTCCTTCGGATTTACCTGTTACGCCAGGACCGGTAATGCACTTAAGTCTGTGGGATAGACATGCAATCAAGGTAGACGAACCTTCTTCATATATTATCCGCGGATATATGGTACAAGACAGACGAGTCTTCTAAGCAAACCTGTTACGCCAGGTGCATCAACCATAATTGGTGCTTGAGACAGACGAGCCTCCTTCGGATTTACCTGTTACACCAGGACCGGTAATCATTTCGACATTTAATTCCCACTGTCAGGATTCGAAACCCCTTCAATACAGACGAGTATTGGATGATCATCAAGATAACACAGACGAGTGCCATAAGTCAATGATACAGACGAGTATCAGACGATGATCTGAGAAACACAGACGAGTGCCTCAAGCAATGATACAGACGAGTACCATCAACTGGTATAGATGAATACCAGAGATTCAAACACAGACGAGCATTTGAAGTAGTCACAGAAATATCAGGGTAAACAGCAAATCTTCACATTCATGTGTAAGCTAGCACAGACGAGTGTTGAGGATGATACAGACGAGTATCCAAGCAAAGCAGACGAGCTTCAGAACACAAACGACTTCTGGGGGGATAAAAGCAGACGAGCTTCAAACAAACACAGACGAGTGCTGAGCAGTTGCAGACGAGCAACAACAGAGAATACATATCAAGGCACAGACGAGTGCAGCGAAGGATCCAATACCAAGCACATACGAGTGTTGGAAAGTTGCAGACAAGCAACAGCAAAGGAGATACCACAACACAGACGAGTGTTGGAACTTGCGGACGAGCAACAGCAAATATCACATCAGAATATAGACGAGTGTTGAGGAGTCAACAGCAAAAATACTACATCTCAAAGCACAGACGAGTGCTGGAAATTGCAGACGAGCAAACGGCAACTGATATAACCAAACACAGACGAATGTTTGAAACTGCAGACGAGCAAAATCAAGGTAATCATAAACCACTGCTGGGGGAAGCAAACGAGCAATACCAAAGGGTCAACACAGACGAGTGTTGAAAGATGCAGACGAGCGGCAAACAAACGCCTGATTGGCCGCAAAAGTTACAACTCTGCAAGGGAAGACAAGTCAAGAGGTCTGAATACCCATCTGACTGAGGTGATGAATACCTGGCTGTGTCATCAAAATACCCAAAAGTATGGCAACTTTGCTGGGGAATATTTCACAGACGGAGATGAAAATCCAATATGAACTCTGTGGGGAATATCATCTAGTGACCTCTTGCATTTTCTGGACTAGTTGACTGCTTGAAGATCAACCTAAGAGGATTTTACAGAAGACATGACATCCGAAATGCCCAAGTCTTCAAACTCTTTAGAGATTCGTCGAATCTTGACATAACTGCCCCAGACTACATAGACTGTGAAAGAATTTGTCTCACGAGGATTCTTAAAAAAACCTCGCATCACTGCGAAATATCGTGCCCTGTAAGCATAAAGATATGCACACTTGCCCCTGGCATAAATGAATCTAGTGGTTGAACTTTGATGTTGTGATTTTGAATTTCCTTTCAGGACAGATTCACTGGATATCAACTCAAGGGTTGAAGAAGTGAAGACTATGATATCGACTCAAGGGTCGTAAGAAACGAAAATATCGACTCAAGGGTCGAGGAGAACACAACATCATCAACTCGAGGGTTGAGGAATAAGGCAATGGTATCGACTCGAGGGTCGAGGAACAGAATAAAGCAACATCAACTCGAGGGTTGAAGAAATGACAGTAACAATATCGACTCGAGGGTCGAGGACAACAAAGCAACATAAACTCGAGGGTTGGGGGAATAAAATAGAAACATCGACTCGAGGGTCGAGGATAACAAAACAACATCAACTCAAGGGTTGAGGAAACAAGATGACAATACCGACTCGAGGGTCGAGGAAAACAGAACCACATCAACTCGAGGGTTGAGAAAACAGAAGCGATGACATCGACTCGAGGGTCGAGGAAAACCAGAGTGAAAATTGCCATACTCAACTGAAGTAAGAGGCTGAATGCATATAAATGCCAACTAGTCATAGTTGAAGAGATGCCAACAAAGATCGGACTTTAACCTTGAAGATGCCAATGACTATTGGATTTTAACCGCGAAGATGCCAATGACTATTGGACTTTAGTTGTGAAGATGCCAATGACTATTGGACTTTAGTCATGTACGATGACCAGATGAAGCAACCATAACGACTGAGGAGAAATTCTCTGATTAGGGAAGCATGCTTCCCGCGCCCTACTGGGATCAATCATCAGACATTCAAACTGGGAACGGCCTTGCATACCGTCATATTGTCTCAAGAGGATTTTACAGAAAACCTAGCATATGAAATGCTTCAGCGTTTTCAAACTCTTGAATATCCCGAAGTAACCACCTCAAACTGTATGGTCCATGAAGGAAATTGCCCCAAGATCTCGCATCGTCATGAGGTGTTCTGCCCCAGTATTCTGAACCTTGGGTAGGTGCATCTGATTAACCGTCTTCTGGAGATAACATTTCTATTGCTTCTAGGGTGACCTGCCCTAGTACGAACCTTGCTTCGGAGAAAATGCCCAGGATAACTGCTATGTGAGAGATTTAAATCTCGAAGTGATTGCCCCAGTTTGGCTGAATTTTGAAGGGATTCATCGACGTGATTGCCACTGATTGGCTGCATTTAACCCAACTGGTTAGAAAAGTCCATATTCAAAGGAGTTTCCTGAAAAAGTGCCCCTTGACATGAATGTCCTTCAAAAGTTTCCGCCTCCTCAACTTGGCAAGATTAAGCTTCTATACTGGGGTTCCATATATGAACTTCTTTGATGCTAAACAAATGTATGCAAGCAGAAAATGTTTTATTCAGAGAATGAAAATTCTAATGCAACACATGTTAATCTTGAAGCTTTTATTGAAAAGATGTCGTTATGCACGACAACACAATATTTTTTTTATGAAATAAACATGCGTATGCAATACCAACAAGGGTCTTTTAGCACAACTCATAGGAGTCAGGAACGCTATCTCATGGTGGCACGCTCTCAAATTAACCCTGTTTCAATTAGGACTTTCAAGGGTTGTATCGTGGCCTGGTTCACGGTTATAGAAACAAAGGATATAGGCTCGAAGTTTATATGTGCCCACCCATCTTCGTGATGTCCTTCCATTCCTATGTTCAGCTAGTTTTCACAAGCGTACACCTCTCAAAAGGGTTTCGTATTGGTTGAGGAACCATTACTCTAACAGTTTAAGCACCATTGAGGTTATTGTCGGGTATAACAGCCACCCTTATTGTCTTTTGTGTCCGTATCACACGGTTTGTTTTTGCTCAAGGATCTTTCTTTCGCCTTTCATTCTTTTTCTTATCCCTAACTTTTGCCTGGACTGATTCTTGTGAATCTTTTGCAATTGGAGTCCAGGGGGATGCCCTAATTTTTGCCTAAGTCGCTTGTTTTCAAGTTTCGACTTAGCGGGCTATTTATTTCTTCTTTTTTTTTTTCTTTTTCTTTTCGAACAAGTCGTGTGACACTGTTTGTCTTGACTGTTTTGTAAGGGTTGTGACTGTCTCACTTTCTGGTTGTTGAGGAATAACCATGGTGGTTTTCTAGTCTTTGAACCTCTTGATTTGGTACAATGAAATGTTAGGGATCCTCAGATAAAATCCTTTATGGAAGCATGAACGTCTGGTCCAACTAGCTGACACCTACCCTGCCCCGGGTTGAATGTGAGGGTTTTTTCATGCGAAAAGAAACTCCTACTTCAAGGCTCAAAGGGGTTAACGAAGGTTTATCTCCCTTATATCTCCGGTATTTGGGAATTTGAAACAATGCTTGTACATCGTCAACAGGGTCTTATTCAAGAGCACTCAATTGGAGATTTTTGCGTTTTCATTTCGTCATCCTCCATCACATTTAAGAACAACAGTTGGTATTGCAATGCACATTCACAAAAGTAAAAACACGAATTAATTACTTCAAGAAAAACATGTGCATTTCATTAATTAACATTCCAAGAAAAGCAAACAAGTTTCATGCAAGCATACAAATGTTCAAACAAACATATAAAAGCGACACATGAAAATGCAGTAAAGAAACTGAGCAATGCCATTATTGAGGAGACTTGACTCCGTCTGGACTTGTTGATCTTGAATACTTTCAGTAGTTGGCATCTTTTTCCTGATGAGATTTGCAATCTTCAACCCACTGGCCACATGTCAGCACCATACTTCATTCCCAATTATTCTGACCTGAAGCTTCCGACGTTCAAACATTGACACAAGACGTCTGAAGAGAAGAGTGACACTGAGATGAAATTGCCACATAATTTTGACACCTAAGGTTGCTCGGAAAGACCTGACGATCTTCTGCCTATGTATCTCCATTGACCAAAGACCAATGAAGAATCAGAGCGACGTAGTTCCCCTCAAAAGGGATCAAAGTGATGTGCATAGCCGCTCTTCAGAATCAAACTGAGAATCACCTTCACATACATCTTCAATAAATTCCTCCATAACATGAGCTGACGAACCCACATGACCAAACGGAGACTTGTTAAGTTGAATGCCTTGAGGCGTCACTGAAATCAACCCAGAATCAATCAAATCTTGAACCTTATCCCTGAGAGGCTTGCATTCTTCCGCTGAATGTCCTGGTGCGTTGCCATGGAATCCACATTGAACATTGGGATCAAAACTTGGTGGATATGGAAAAGGCACTGGACCCGGTTTCTTCGGCACTATTAATCCACTATCGATCAGGCACGGAAGTATCTGACTGTATGGTACTGGCAATGGATCAAAATACCTTTTGGATCTCTTAGTGTAGTAACGACGCCTTTGCGGAGTATGCTTCTGTTGGCATGGTCGCTGTTGATACTGAGGAGGTTCACTGTTAACTGAAATCTGACATACGGATTCAGAAGATTGCTGACTCTGAGCAGCTGAAATGCATGGGTAATATGGATAAGTCAACGGAGTTTGAGGATCTTCCCAGATTGCATCAATCACATCCTTATCCTGGGAACTGACAACGGATTCATTCTCTTCAGCTGAGCTACCTGAAATGCCTTGGATCTTTCCCATCTTGATAAAACTCTCAATGCGTTCTCCAATTATCACCAAGTCCGAGAAACTCGAAGTTCCACTGCCACTCAACCTTTCCAAGTACGGCCCCTGTAAGGTCTCTATGAAAAGATCAACCAATTCTCTATCTGATAGTGGGGGTTGCACTCGAGCAGCTACTTCTCTCCACCTCTGGTCATACTCTCTGAAAGATTCACCATCTCTTTGGGATAAAACTTGCAAATTCATGTGGCTAAGAGCCCTGTCAAGATTGTAGTCATACTGCTTCACAAATGCATTGGCTAGGTCTGACCATGACTGAATACGACTGCTCTCTAACTGCATATACCAATTCGACGATGCCTCACTCAGACTGTATTGGAAACAATGAATCATAAATTTGTCATTATGCTCATGTGAGGCCATCCTTCTGCAAAATCTCACCAAATGCTGCCTTGGACAACTATCCCCTTTATACTTTTCAAACTTCGGCACTTTGAACTTTGGAGGTATTACAAGGCCGTGCACCAGACACATGCTTGCAGCACTTAGATCAATGACATTACGATTTTGAAGGGCTTTGATCTCTTCCTCCAACGCACAAAATCTTTCCTCCCTCTCCACAACTCGTGGATCTTGGGTTCTCACCACAGGGATTGCCTCTTGGGGATCTGGCATAGTGAAAGCAAAACTGTGATAATCTGCAGCATCAACAGAAGAAGAATGTCCACTTCGGGCGACTTGGCGCTCTTGAACATCTGGATTCCCAACATGGATCTGTGCAGGCTGAGCTTGAGCGGAATTACGGTCATCCTGCCTTGCCAAAGTCATCATAACTTCCAAAAGTTGGTCCCACTGATCTTTTTTCAACCCAACACTTGCAGATTGGCTTTGCTCTCCAGGATCCATGATCTTCACAAAAGTTGCCTCAAGTCTGATACAAGAACTGGAGTCTCAACTGTAGATGGTGAACAAAGAACGGATGAACCCTGCTTGCTGAACAGAAATGCAATGCAAATGCTATGAGATGCCATGTTCGGTTATTTCCAAAGAATCTATCTGCTTTGATCCACATTTTGATACAAAAATCCAACAGAAATAATTCAGGGATGAGATCCTCATAAATAACTGAACATGTATGCTAAAATGCCATGATGGTATGTATGCAGCTAGCAAGTGATCGAGAACTGGTATCTGTCTGAATACGGAACACTGAGTTGAGAACCAAGCAACTGATGATATATGCCCTTTGAATAATAACCATCTGATAAGAACTCAAAACCAAGGATCCAGAACTCCAAGATCATAATAACCGAATCAAAACATAGTATCACACTAATGATGAAGGGTATGTTGAGGTCAAGGGTTCCTGCAAACCTGTAAACCCCTCCCAATCTCACTGGTAGGCTCCGGGTCAGACATCACGGACTCTCACAGCCACATAGCAATAATACTGTCACCATCTCCGAGAAATGGCTCATGACCAAATCAGGGAATCGGTTTGGCATTATGTACTACGCAGGGAGGCCTCAGTTGAGTCCAGGACACAAAGTCATCCTATGCGATCCCCAGGTGGGCCCTCGGATGCGAATGGGTTTGCCACAAAATGTGGGCTGCCACTGTCATCACTAAAGAGGGATGTTTCCACAAGGTTCTCAATGATCGGTCCCAAGCTGCACATAACTGTCAGGGTTATGTAATGAGAGAGGAAGATCCCCAAATCAAGACATTTCCAAGACAATCGCAACCTGGGTGTGGAACTCACTACTACCCCCATGACAAGATCTCATGAGGCCAAAGTGGAACCACTCTAAGTCCTATGGTGCACTCGAGCCGGGTACTTGGCTCATATCTCTCAAGAACCAGTAACACCCATCCCACCAAAGAAAACCAGTCCAGACAGTCCAGTATATATACATGATGCAGAAAAATAAATACTGAAAACTGTAACTAAAGCTGTAAATAAAGCTGTAAACAACAACAATACAATACAACAAGCCACATCAAACAAACATCACCCAATGAAACAAAGACACACAAGCGCTAGGAGAGACTCACAGGGGAACCAGAGATTATCTGATTTGCCGTCCCCAACAGAGTCGCCAGCTGTCGCTCCCGGGATTTTCATCCTAGTACAAACGCGAAAGGGGCGCGGAAAAGGTTAGAGTCGCCAGCCAGACATTTTTATCCCGAATGAATGGGAAAGGTAATGTTGCACAAACCTGAGGAAGAAGGAAAGGACAAAGGTCCTACGAACCAAAGAGACTGAGTTCGGGAGTCGGTTACGACCTAGGAAGGTATTAGCACCCCAGATCGTCTGTCATACCCGACGGGATCCACGCTTGCAAAGATAACTATTTCAAAGGGTGAGGGTATGAAAACTGCAGCAAAAGGAAAGAAATGGACTGGAAAATAAACTGAGAAAAGAAATGAAATAAGAAAGGAAAAGGAAAAATGTAGGGAAAATAAAGATTGTGCTCGAACGGGCCCTACCCCGCTGCCTACGTACCTCATCAGGATAATGAGGATCAGAGACGCCGTAGATCCCCTAACTAGGGGTGACAAAGGAAATTGCTTGTGAATTAAAGGCTTGAACTGCCTATGTCAATGCTCAGGTGTTGCAGGCTTGGACGACGAGTGCGTAACCGTCTTGCAAAGTGACAAGTAGGAGCAAGTTCGCGTACGGAGCGAAGGAGATGAGAAAAGAATTCCCGAAGGAAAGACGCTTATTGTTTGTTTGTGTGTTTTAGAAGCTTTTATGAGTGTGTCACAAGGAAGTGAACTCAAGCTCTCGTCAATGGAATGTGCACTTGTCACTACATTCCAAGATGGAATAATAGAACAAGCATACTCAAGTAAGGAGAAGATCCCCAAAACTTGAACCCAAAGATTAGGGCCTAGGCTCACTAACTTGTTTACTTATTAGGTGTTTTTGGTATTTACAGATGAAGTGTTTTTTATGCTTTTCTTTATGAAGAAGATACCTTGATCAGACTTGTGCATCACAAGGTAAACTTGTAATATCCCAAGATGGGAAGACTACAAGCATACCTCATGGGATAAGGCTATGGATCAAGACATCACTTCACATTTATTGAAGTATCTTTTAAGAGTTATGAGATGAGAAGAGAAGAAGAACCAAAGGATCTCAAAGGAAAAATTCTAAAGGGGGACTAAAACAATCCTAAGTATTCACATGCATGGATATCCTAATGGTTAGTGAGGTTTCTATCCTAATGACGAAGGAAGAAGAAGATAGAAGAAGGTATGAGAAAGGCCTAGGCCCAACAAAAGAGAGTTAGCTCACATAAACATAAGAGGAAGAGATGAGAATTGGAGATGTGGAACTCAATTCCCACATCTCACACTTACCACAGCCCCTGCAAGGTTAGTATGCACAAATGAAACAAAAATGAGCCAATTAACATGCTACCATCCAACAATCAGAAGTGAAATGAAGTAAACAAAATGTTTAATGCTAATTCAACTCAAAGAAATGAAAATAAAAGACTTATGACTTAAAATGAGGCAACATGAATACATATGGAAACAAATGCGTACTTATGAAAGATGTAATACAAAACACACAAAATACAAGCACAAAGTTCAAACCAGAATCAAAATGATATGAAGAATGGCCTAAGAGGCCAGCAATATGAAGAGATAAGTCACACAATACCAAACAATATCAAAATAGAAGCCATGGAACCAAAATATGGAATTTAAACACTTAAGGAAACAAATGACTTGAATAAGAAGCAAACTCAGAAATTCAAAAGAAACAAAACCTATCCTAGGACCAGGAAGGTATCCACACCCTATAGGAACCCCAAATTAGAAGAAGAAGTTGGCACAAGTGCCCTTCTAAGCCTATAAGAGATCTAATAAACCAAAAGAAGCAAAATGGGACAAGGTGAGAACAAAAATCCACAAATAATCAACCAGCCATCTAAAAATTCTACAACTGAAACAAAATGATCTTAAAACACATTATATCAACTTGCCAAAAGGATTTGCAAAAATTCAGAAAGGAACTAGGTCAAATGGAGGTACGAACACAAGTTGGGACAGAAAACTTACATCACAAGATACCAGACCAAAACTCAAGAAATAATTTTCTAAAAATTCTGAGAAAAACCACATGAAAACTAGAAGATCTTAGGAACACAATGCAAAAAGAATGGGATCAAAACTCCAAATATTGAAGTCTATAGAAAATGGACAAGACAGACTGGTCAAGAAATGAAGCAAAAGAAGCTATACACATTGGTGAATTATTTCTGGCACGCTAATCAATGAAAAAAATAAAATAAAAATGTGACAAAATACTAGAAACACAAAGGAATATCCATGATTTATTTTGGGATTTTTAGATGACTAAAACTATTTTTAATGGATTAAAATGGAAACTGAAATAAAGGAAATTAAATGAAGAAAAGAAAAAAAAAATGAGATGAACTTGGGAGGTGAGATTAGCAGGCCTTGAACTGAATTCGAATGGGCCAGGATAATAGAGGGGTGCTACTAGCGAATCCGGGCCAAGGCCCATCCGAAACCACAATAAATCAAAAAACTAAATCAGCCTTTTCCCTTTTTTATACTTATGAACAAAATGTCATGTATACCTCATATCAATTGGTGCACCTTTCATTTAAGTGAAGGAAAACATAAAATAATAAAAATAAACAAAAGAAGATCGCGGACCAACCAAAAGGAGACACGTCATCGTCTCCTTCAACCCCATGCATGAAGAACTGAAGCAACAATAGCAAAAAACGCAGCATGGCAACAAATTTCCTTCAATTTCTCCTTAGCATAACTCTCTCAAAACTCAACGAAAATCAAAAGTGTAAACACCAAAATTCAACTACGAAATGAGATCAATGCAGCTAGATCGAAACAAAACCGATACAAACGCCTGAACACATAGTTTCGTCGCACCAAAGTGACACCACCACGTGCGGTTTCGATCGTCGCCGCGAACAAAATTCCAGAAACTAATAAAACACTTATCCACATGAAGCATAGATCATAAGGCTCACAAATATGCCACTAAAACTCTGTAAAATACCCCGCACAATTCAGGTTAACGAAAAAGAAAGAATACCGAAATCGCAATTTCAATACTAGCTGCTTATTAACACCAATCAATTCAAGCACAACTAAACGGTTATTAACAACTTCAAGGCACACTATAACAACACTAAACTCGCAGCAAACAGATCGAGAATGCAAACCTGTTATGAAGCTTTTCTTCAAAATCCTAAAAGAAAACCGAGGCTCACGATGATCCTGCCGTATGTACCTTGGCCAAATAAAGGCTTGCAGATGAAGCTGGTGCAAGATCAGAGAGAGTGATTGAAACTTTGCTTTGCCCGAAGCTCCAAGAACTACTATGGATGTGGTGTGAGAGTGAATGTGTGGATGCAGAGGTCTTGAGGGTGAAGAATAAGATGCGAGTCTAGATCTGGAAACTTCTTTTTTCTGTTATGCAACTGAGCTCACAATGAGAGAGGAGAGAGAGGTTGAAGAGTGTGAAAAAATGAGAATCTTCTTTTTTTATTTCATGACTTAATTCCTTTTATATAGAGAGTGATTATTTTGTGCCCATGGAGAGTGGAAAACGCAAGTTTGTTATCACCATCACAAATGCAGAACCCGTGACCATTCCCTTCATTCTTTCAATTGGTTTTCACAAAGTCATCACATGTGGGTTGTGCATGATACTCTCTTGTGGTCCGCATGCTTGTCATGGTGAGATTAAATGCTGAGAATAAGTGAAGAAAAGTGCGGTGTTAATTTGTTGCATTTGGATGGTACAAAGTGATCAGTTTCACGTGAGATCCTCATCTTTTCCAATGCCATTGCATGTGCATGAGTGTCAAAAAGTGAAGAAAAGTGTGAGGGCTGAGTGCACAATGAGAGAGGCGTGTATTGTTGGTGTCACGCTGATCATTACACCAACTTTGTACCACCTTTTGTACTTTTCCAATTTTCATATTAAAATGGTAACAAAATAACAAGTGACCCCCCTTTATCATTAGGTCACGTGAAAGTGTGGGGTGGGCATCAAAAAAGTGTAGGCAAAATGTACCACAATATGTGACACCCAAAATAAAATAAAAGAACAATGGTATGATGACACCTATGCACCAAAAAACCTATAATGCACCAAAACTTCTAAAATTCATAAATTGAGTTCTAGAAATGTCATGAAGGTGTTCTTGGACTTTTTGGAAAGGGAAAATCATGCTCTACAACTTTCATGTTCAAGGAAAAATCATATGGAGATTTTTTTGCACATGAAATAATAACTTGAAGATCTAGGGCAAATATTTCTAAAAATAGAAACTTCTAAATTTCCAAATTTAGCAACTTTTTGCATACTCCCGATTTTTGACATTTAAGCTCAACTGAATTATTCCTTGGCATGATATGACCTCAAAAATGATAATCCTGATAAAAACTTCTGAAATTGTCATGTTGACTTTTCTGACTGTGCAGTTAACTTTCTTGCTTCATCTTCAAGCAACCGAAGAATTCTCTGACCTCCACACGAAATTTTTCTCACAAAAATCAACATCTAGGATTCTCTTGACATATAGAAAACTTTGACCAAATTAAATGGCCAAAGTTGTGAGGTTATGGTACTTGCATCTCAAGACCCTAATTTGGGTGCTTTGCATAAGAGTTTGTCCTGAGATCTCCTACGATCATGCAATCTTCTGAACTTTTGCCAAAGGACTTGATTTTGTAAAAGGAGCGTAGACTCGTCTTAGAACTCGTACAAACTCAATGGGACCCTTGTCAGGGCTTGAAACGCTTCAAGGAACTCCACAGACGACCATATACTCGATGCTAGGACATGAGGGATGCTATGATTAATATTTCCATGATATGATGCTGAGGAAATGATATGAGTATGATGAATATGATATGATATGATGCTTAAAATGAAGAGGGCAAATTTAGGGTGTTACAGCTGCCCCTATTCAATCACCAGTTAATCTGAGAAGGACGATAGTACGGGCTATCGACCATTCAAGATAAACTGTGGTTGAATACCAAGAAGACCAGAAATTTGCACTCTGACGAAGAATGCAACACCGGGAAATAAACTCAACCAAATTACGCTTTGGTGGCTGAAGGAGAGAAAAAGCAGACGAGCTTCTTCCAAGTCGAACTGATATCTGGAATAAGAACAAGTTGACAGACGAGTCTTCAAACCATCCTGTGACGCCAGGAGCTGGACGTACGAGTCCTCAACACACTTCAATAACGATAACCGAGACAGACGAGTCTTCAAACAATCCTGTGACGCCAGGAGCTGGACATACGAGTCCTCAACACACTGCATATAGCATGAGACAGACGAGTCTCCTTCGGATTTACCTGTTACGCCAGGACCGGTAATGCACTTAAGTCTGTGGGATAGACATGCAATCAAGGTAGACGAACCTTCTTCATATATTATCCGCGGATATATGGTACAAGACAGACGAGTCTTCTAAGCAAACCTGTTACGCCAGGTGCATCAACCATAATTGGTGCTTGAGACAGACGAGCCTCCTTCGGATTTACCTGTTACGCCAGGACCGGTAATCATTTCGACATTTAATTCCCACTGTCAGGATTCGAAACCCCTTCAATACAGACGAGTATTGGATGATCATCAAGATAACACAGACGAGTGCCATAAGTCAATGATACAGACGAGTATCAGACGATGATCTGAGAAACACAGACGAGTGCCTCAAGCAATGATACAGACGAGTACCATCAACTGGTATAGATGAATACCAGAGATTCAAACACAGACGAGCATTTGAAGTAGTCACAGAAATATCAGGGTAAACAGCAAATCTTCACATTCAGGTGTAAGCTAGCACAGACGAGTGCTGAGGATGATACAGACGAGTATCCAAGCAAAGCAGACGAGCTTCAGAACACAAACGACTTCTGGGGGGATAAAAGCAGACGAGCTTCAAACAAACACAGACGAGTGCTGAGCAGTTGCAGACGAGCAACAACAGAGAATACATATCAAGGCACAGACGAGTGCAGCGAAGGATCCAATACCAAGCACATACGAGTGTTGGAAAGTTGCAGACAAGCAACAACAAAGGAGATACCACAACACAGACGAGTGTTGGAACTTGCGGACGAGCAACAACAAATATCACATCAGAATATAGACGAGTGTTGAAGAGTCAACATCAAAAATACTACATCTCAAAGCACAGACGAGTGCTGGAAATTGCAGACGAGCAAACGGCAACTGATATAACCAAACACAGACGAATGTTTGAAACTGCAGACGAGCAAAATCAAGGTAATCATAAACCACTGCTGGGGGAAGCAAACGAGCAATACCAAAGGGTCAACACAGACGAGTGTTGAAAGATGCAGACGAGCGGCAAACAAACGCCTGATTGGCCGCAAAAGTTACAACTCTGCAAGGGAAGACAAGTCAAGAGGTCTGAATACCCATCTGACTGAGGTGATGAATACCTGGCTGTGTCATCAAAATACCCAAAAGTATGGCAACTTTGCTGGGGAATATTTCACAGACGGAGATGAAAATCCAATATGAACTCTGTGGGGAATATCATCTAGTGACCTCTTGCATTTTCTGGACTAGTTGACTGCTTGAAGATCAACCTAAGAGGATTTTACAGAAGACATGACATCCGAAATGCCCAAGTCTTCAAACTCTTTAGAGATTCGTCGAATCTTGACATAACTGCCCCAGACTACATAGACTGTGAAAGAATTTGTCTCACGAGGATTCTTAAAAAAACCTCGCATCACTGCGAAATACCGTGCCCTGTAAGCATAAAGATATGCACACTTGCCCCTGGCATAAATGAATCTAGTGGTTGAACTTTGATGTTGTGATTTTGAATTTCCTTTCAGGACAGATTCACTGGATATCAACTCAAGGGTTGAAGAAGTGAAGACTATGATATCGACTCAAGGGTCGTAAGAAACGAAAATATCGACTCAAGGGTCGAGGAGAACACAACATCATCAACTCGAGGGTTGAGGAATAAGGCAATGGTATCGACTCGAGGGTCGAGGAACAGAATAAAGCAACATCAACTCGAGGGTTGAAGAAATGACAGTAACAATATCGACTCGAGGGTCGAGGACAACAAAGCAACATAAACTCGAGGGTTGGGGGAATAAAATAGAAACATCGACTCGAGGGTCGAGGATAACAAAACAACATCAACTCAAGGGTTGAGGAAACAAGATGACAATACCGACTCGAGGGTCGAGGAAAACAGAACCACATCAACTCGAGGGTTGAGAAAACAGAAGCGATGACATCGACTCGAGGGTCGAGGAAAACCAGAGTGAAAATTGCCATACTCAACTGAAGTAAGAGGCTGAATGCATATAAATGCCAACTAGTCATAGTTGAAGAGATGCCAAAAAAGATCGGACTTTAACCTTGAAGATGCCAATGACTATTGGATTTTAACCGCGAAGATGCCAATGACTATTGGACTTTAGTTGTGAAGATGCCAATGACTATTGGACTTTAGTCGTGTACGATGACCAGATGAAGCAACCATAACGACTGAGGAGAAATTCTCTGATTAGGGAAGCATGCTTCCCGCGCCCTACTGGGATCAATCATCAGACATTCAAACTGGGAACGGCCTTGCATACCGTCATATTGTCTCAAGAGGATTTTACAGAAAACCTAGCATATGAAATGCTTCAGCGTTTTCAAACTCTTGAATATCCCGAAGTAACCACCTCAAACTGTATGGTCCATGAAGGAAATTGCCCCAAGATCTCGCATCGTCATGAAATAATATGGAGATTTTTGGAAAGGGAAAATCATGCTCTACAACTTTCATGTTCAAGGAAAAATCATATGGAGATTTTTTTGCACATGAAATAATAACTTGAAGATCTAGGGCAAATATTTCTAAAAATAGAAACTTCTAAATTTCCAAATTTAGCAACTTTTTGCATACTCCCGATTTTTGACATTTAAGCTCAACTGAATTATTCCTTGGCATGATATGACCTCAAAAATGATAATCCTGATAAAAACTTCTGAAATTGTCATGTTGACTTTTCTGACTGTGCAGTTAACTTTCTTGCTTCATCTTCAAGCAACCGAAGAATTCTCTGACCTCCACACGAAATTTTTCTCACAAAAATCAACATCTAGGATTCTCTTGACATATAGAAAACTTTGCCCAAATTAAATGGCCAAAGTTGTGAGGTTATGGTACTTGCATCTCAAGACCCTAATTTGGGTGCTTTGCATAGGAGCTTGTCCTGAGATCTCCTACGATCATGCAATCTTCTGAACTTTTGCCAAAGGACTTGATTTTGTAAAAGGAGCGTAGACTCGTCTTAGAACTCGTACAAACTCAATGGGACCCTTGTCAGGGCTTGAAACGCTTCAAGGAACTCCACAGACGACCATATACTCGATGCTAGGACATGAGGGATGCTATGATTAATATTTCCATGATATGATGCTGAGGAAATGATATGAGTATGATGAATATGATATGATATGATGCTTAAAATGAAGAGGGCAAATTTAGGGTGTTACAGGAATGATGCTTGAGGAAATGGGTGTATGTAAGTTTGGATGCATTGAAGCAAATAGTGTCGTCAGCATCGATGGTGGGGTCATAAGTAGGACCATCAGGTCGAAGCCCTATGATAGCGGCTATGTCAAAGAAAGTGGGGGTAACCATCCCAAAAGGAAGATGAAAAATATAGTGGGTGCAATCCCAGAAGTACAAAGAGGCGGCCAGGAGGTTCAAGCAATAGGGTATATGTGTCTTCGACAGCATCAAAAGATCATAGATCCTTATGCTCTTCCAGTGGTCAGCCTTAGTTTTCTCTAACCTAGCTAACTACATATCAAACTCATTAAACTGGCTTACAACTCTAACCAGCCTGGTATCATCATAGAGGTACTTCAAGTCCAATTTATTGAGAGGAGGTGGGTTAGATGAAGAGTCATCAGCTTTTGGGAGGTGTTTATGCCCTAAGGGTTGAGTTTTGCGATAGCAAGGGAAAAACTTTTTCATCTTTTCATCTGTGTTTTGTACAGTGGCTAAAGGACTAAATACAACAAAAGGACAATCAATTACAAGAAATAGGATCATTACCTGAGATCGGTATAAGCTCCTCGTTTCACTATTCAAGGGTTCAGGTGCGAACTGAGGATTTTTTATTGTCTTTGGTTCAGTAATGTTGTTGAAGGGTGGAAAAGTTTGTTCGAAGTGGAAAGTATTGGCTTTCTGACCTTTCTTCTGAGAAATATTAGCCTTAGAGGACACCATTGTGGGAGATGAAAATGGAGGTTTTTTTAGGGTTCTTAGAAGGAAAGTATAAGACTTTAGCAAGAAAGAGAAAAATTCGCTAGAGTTTGGAAAAGTTTCTTTGTTTGTTGAAGAAGATATTTATAGGCGTAGGCAATGAGAAGTTGTAATGTCTAGCCATTTAACGAAGACTTGAAGTGGTGGGATGCGTGGAACTTGGGACCTGACGTGTTGAGGAAGCAGTTAATGTGAAAGACATTTGGCGCATTGTTTCAAGGAAAGTCTCATGATCAAAATCCAGCAGATGCGGCTTATGGGACTTTTGGGATTTTTACCATTATGACATGACAGCATGCACGTGGGCGAAGAAACACAACAGTTTTAGAACGCGGGGTAGGTGGTTTCAACCATGCTTTCGTCTTACCTAAGTTGGCGTCGTAAAAATGAATATAAAAAAATGATCTTTTCATTAAGATGGTCAAAAAGAACATTTTTGGGGGGCAATTTGTAATCCCTAAATTTCGACGCTAGCAATTAATGAGGTTATTTGGTTTAATGAAAGAGTTTTCTTATGATAAGCTAAAAGTGAGGTTTTCTACCTTACTAAGTAAAGGATGGGAGTTGAAGGAACCTGCCTACAAGTTTCATACTTAGTTAATTTCTAAGTTTGAAATATTTTCTAAGTGTTAGAGGGATTCGACCGAGTGTATGTTCGACGAAGATGGCAGTTACCAGGATTCTTGCACGTTCAAGTTTGGAGGGAAAGTGTGTAGTTTTCAATTCAAAGACAGAGACAAGTGGCACAAGATGAAACTTCTTCAACATGTAGTGGGACAACTGTCATCATATTAGGATAGTTTTAGGAATAAATCGTCGAAAGCGGTTACTTTGTAATGTATATAAATAGCTTAGTCTAGTGTTAGAATATGTGTGTGGAAATCATATGTACTAGTAACTCTGTATACTCAAAGTATCTGCGTGTAGAGAAAAGGGTGCAATGAGAATATACGTGATTGAAACACCGCCAATTTATCTTCAATGTCAAATTTATCTTCAAGTCATTTACTTTTGAAGCCATTTATCTTTTACAAGCTTTTATTTTAAATCAATTTACTTTTCAAAGTCATTTATCTTTTCAGCAATTTACTCCATTTCCTTTAAAATTCTTGTCCTTTACTTTTCCAGCAATTTAACATTATTTGCCTTGCCCTTTAAATTTCATTTACTTTCAAGCCTTACCTTTAATTTCCTTTAAATTTCAAGCCTTACATTTTACCTTAATTTACTTTGAAATTCTTTGTCTTTTTACCCTGTTTTCTTTTAAAACAATCTTTGAATCCTGTCGAAGGATTCAAGCCCTTTTTTCCCAAAACATTGCAAACAAAACAACCTTTTTTTAGCACATGTCATAGGATCAATTTGGTCGATCCTGCGAGTAACTAGGGTTATTTTTGTTATCTTCAGAGGACCAGCGGTTGTTTACTAATTTTGGGGGTAAGTAATAGGTTTTGTTCACACTATAAGAAATGTCTGGGCGCGTTAAGGTGACATATTACAAAGCTCCTATAATGGACATGTACTGCTAAGGATCTGTCAGTAATGGGGAACCAGATTTGTTGAGCTTTCAAGTGCTTAACATGGGTGTTGGCACACTATTCGCACCACCCATGTTTTCTCGTTCAAGTAGATCCCGAATATATTTTTCCTGAGTTAGCAGGAGGGAGCCATTTGGCTGAAACAAAAATTCCACACCTAGAAAGTATTCAGGCCTACCCAATCTCTTCAGAGCAAATTCAGCAACCAGTTTATTGATGAAATCAAGAATGAGTGTAGAGGAAGAACATGTGATTAGAATGTCATCAACATAGACAAGAGCATAGATAGTGATACCTTGTTTTGAATAAATGAAGAGTGAATGATCACACTTTGAGTGAATGAAACAAAACTTGAGAAAAGCCTGATTGAGCATCTCATACCAGGCCCTAGGTTCCTGCTTGAGGCCATACAATGCTTTGTTTAGTTTGCATACTAGCTCTTTGTTTGACTGCACAAACCCTGGTGGTTGGACTATGTATACCTCCTCCTGCAATGTTTCATTCAGAAATGCATTGTTGATGTCTATCTGTTGAAGATCCCACTTATAAGTGATAGCAAGGCTTGGTATAAATCTGTTGGTTGTTGGTTTCACAACTGGAGAAAATATTTCATTGAAGTCAAACCGCTATTGTTGATGAAATCCCTTTTCAACAAGCTTATCTTTGAATTTGTTTACAGTGCCATCTGGATTTTATTTGACCCTGAACACCCACTTACACCTAACTGCTTGTCTGTGAGAAGGCAATGTTGTTAGAGTCCATGTATTGTTTGCCATTAGAGCATTATACTCAACTTGCATTGCATTAGCCCATTCTGGTTGTAGTAATGCTTGTTTCACATTGAGAGGTTCAGATGAGATACAAATGCTTTCGGTTTGGAATGACCAGTTTTTGCCCTTGTGAGCATAGGATGATCATTTTGTGGGGGAGA
Organism: Lathyrus aphaca; assembly: GCA_963966055.1. NCBI lineage: Eukaryota > Viridiplantae > Streptophyta > Magnoliopsida > Fabales > Fabaceae > Lathyrus > Lathyrus aphaca. The sequence goes on from OZ014521.1 coordinate 95,255,804, forward strand.
TGGGATAGGTAGAGGACTTTGAATCAGTGGTGAAACTGAACTATCAGATGCAGCCATACCAAGTTGATTAAGGGTGAAGGAATCACTTTGTTGAAGTAGATTATAAAGAGGAGATGGCACATTGGATGTCTCTCTCAAGTTAGTGGAAACATGTTGTGATGCTAACTCAGTTCTCCCAATGGCTGTTGGAGTTGAGTTTGCTTCATTCCTTATAGATATAGTTTGATCTGGTGAAGGGAGAAGAGCTTCATTATGAGGCATGACAGGTTGAGATGACAAGTTCATGTCTTACTGAGGGCTATCAACTGGAGGTAAAGGATTAAAATGCTCATGATGTGACTCTGCAAAGAATGGCCCCACCGGTGTACTTGGTTTATCAGTATGGTGAATAGTTGGACATGGTAAAGTGACTGCAAGTACAGTTGTACTGGTACTAGTATTAGTAAGAAACAAGCTAGAATAGGGAAAACTCTTCTCATTAAATGCCACATCCTTGGAAATGTATAGTCTTCATGTGGAACTGAGGCATTTGTAGCCTCTATGTTAAGGAGAAGGACCAAGATAAATGCATTATGTGCTTCTAGGCTCCAGCTTATGTTTGTTGTAAGGTCTTAGCAATGGAAAGCAAGAACAACCAAATACCTTCAAAGCTTTTTAATCAGGGTATTTGTGATATAGAGCATGATAAGGTGAATTTGAATCAAGCAAGGCTGAAGTTGATAGCCTGTTGATCAAGTAGGTGGTTGTGAGAAAATTGTGATCCCAGTATGTCATAGGAAGGCTGGCATGAGTGAGAAGTGTGATACATACTTCCACTATATATCTATGGTTTCTTTCTACTGAGTCATTCTGATGAGATATGTGGGGCAGGTCAACCTGTGTGTAATACCAAGCTCAAGCAGAAATTTTGTAAAAGGCCTATATTCTCCTCCATAATCTGACTGAATTGACTTGACAGTTGTGTTGAACTGTGTTTTAACATAGGCATGAAACATCTTAAAGGCCCCTAGAGATTCAGACTTTTGTTTAAGTAGATAAATCCAAGTGTATCTAGTTTTAACATCAACAAAAGCAATGTAATAACGGAAACCAGAACTAGAAGCATTAGGGGAGGGACCCCACAGATCAGTAAAAATCATATCAAAGGAATTCTCATAAGTAGTAACAGATAGAGGAGCATGTATTCTATGGGATTTACCTAGACAACAAGCATTACAGAATTCAAAAGAAGCTTTATTTATTATAGGTATTTTACACAAATTGAGTATGCTTTTGACATAAGTAAAGTTATCATGTCCAAGTCGACTATGCCATAGTACATCATAATTTTCTAAAATACTAGAATTTGAAACAACAAAAAACTCTTTGTATCCAACACCTTTATTCACAGACCTGGCTGAATTGAGTAGGAGACTAGGGAAGCAGTACAAACCATTGGACTCAAGAAACCCTTCAAGAATGACTTCCTTAGAAACCTGACATTTCACATAACATTTATTAGATTGGAACTCAAATACAACTTGGTTGTCACTAGAAAACTTTGAAACTGACAATAAATTCTTGGTGATAGCTAGAACATGAAGAATGTCACCAAGTACAAGTCTATTAGAAATGTATGAAGACCCTATATTTTTTATATGCAATCTTTGTCCATTGTCTACATATACTTGACTATTACCTCTATAAGATTTTCTAGTATGTAAACAAAATCCATAGGGAGTGAGATGGTGTGAAGCACCTGAATCAGAAAACCATGCTTGAGACTCAAGATCAGTTGGTAGAGAGTATTCTTGAGTTAAGGCAACTGTTTGAGATGTTGTCGCTATCATACCCATGGCCTGCGATTTTGAGTTTGCATCTGCTTCTTTTGCATCTTTCCCACTTGATGGTTCATTATACTTAGGTTGAGGAGTGAATGACTCATCATACCTATGCCAACAATCCATCACAACATGGCCAGGTTTTCCACATAGTGACATATAGGTCTTCCTTGAGTATAACGACCTCTACCACGTGTTCTTCCTCTATAACCATGACCACTGCCTCTGTTGTAGCTGGAGTGTTCATGTGAGCTTGTGCCTCCATGACCTTTGTGAGCCATATTTGCAGCAACTTGAGAAACCATGAGTTCTTGCCTGAACTTGTCTAGTTGAGCTTCTTGTACATACAAGAGAGCTTCAACATCACACAGTGATAATGGATCAGTTTGTCCATACATTTGCATCACAAATGGATTGTATTCCTCTGGTAAACCATTGAGGGTAGAGTCAATTTGATCCTATTCAGAAATTGCATCACCTACAGCAAGAAGAGAACTTGCAATGGCCTTGATTTTGAACACGAATTCAGTGATTGATTGATTTCCTTTCTTGGTGGATTTCAATTCCACTCTTAAATGACGAACCCTAGCTCGCATCTGCACATTGTAGAACTTGTGAATCTTGTCCCAGACTTCATAAGAATGCTTGCAAGAGAGTACCCGAGGTAGCACCGACTCTGAGATTGTTGAAAGCAGCCAAATGAATAGGGCTTGATCTTGAACTACCCAAACTTCATACTCTTCAGAGAGATTGTTGAGCAACCGACCTTGATCAGTCTTGAATTTCGCATGAATATGAGGATTAACAACAAACATGTGCATCTTTTGAGTGAGGATTACGCCTTCCACTTGTTGATTCCACAAGAGATAATTGTTGTCCTTGAGTTGAATCGAGATTTTCGGTCCATACGAATTGTTGGAGTTGGATGTGAAGAAGCTTAAGGTGTTCGAGCGCAGAGATTGATTTGCAGAATCCGCCATTGTTGAAGAGCACACTTCATGTTCAATCGAAGAAGATGAAGATGACTGATGAGAAGTTGAAGAAGTGGTACGGCGAAAACGTGGTTCAGATCTGAACCATATTTGATAGCATATTGAAAGATAAAGTGTATCTCATTTTTTATACCTTCAATATTCTTTTGATTTGTATTTTCATCTTATCTATTTACAAGAGTGATAAAGTGCTTTTATAACAAACTGCTACTACTAGAATTAGTTAGTATAGTTTGTTACACTCTAACAAATTTTTCCTAATCCCTTAACTAACTCTATCATATATTTACGTATCTGTTTGTAAAATAATATTAAAGGTCCAAATACTCATCTTTAAATGAGTTGAAAAAGTAATAAATTTATGTTAATAATTTAACATGTATTAAATGAGTTGAGAAAGTTTACACATTAAAATATTTTTCGAGTACCGCTTTCATTAATCTATTACCTTTAAAAAATAAAAAAATAAATAAAAGAAAATAAGTTTTTGAATGATTTACAGAAGATGAATAAGTAAGACGTGTAAAGTTTTAAAAGTATGAATTTTGAGTATCAACAGTTAACATTTATAGATATATCGATTGTCATCAAATCACATGCTACGTACCTATCACATTCATTTAAAAGAATTACGAGTATAATTAAAGCAGTATGATAGAATTGAGTATTGACCAAAATGGCATCTAATAATAATAATGAGATATTCTGTTTTCATTCATAGATATATCAATTACAAAGCCATGAGTGTAATATAATAAGTTGATATAACCAGAGGCATGAGTGTAATATATACACACAATATAAGCAACAACCATGAGTATAGTGTAATAAAATAAAGTGTAATGGAGTTTTATTTATTATATCTTCCAAGCTCCAGTCCATATACAGAGAGCAGAGCATCAAGGGTAGATGCAAGTACCATAACCTAGAAAGCAAATAAAATAAAATAAATTAAAAAAAAAAGAATTAATCAATGAAATTAGAATAGTAGTAACTTACTTGGGTCGGTTGTTACAATGAGACCCGATCCACCAAAATAGCAATCGAAGTATTTTCTTCCATTATTGGCATAAAACCTATTCATCACCACCGACGCGTGAGAAATACTTGTATCAGGGATGAAACACTCTCCACCGGGTTGTATCATTGTACAGTCTCCGATAACACCACAAACATACTCAATTATAGATCTCAGTTCTACTTCGGTTGCAGAGCTTTTGCTTACGCACCAGGTCTACATAATAAATTAAATTAAATTAAATTAAATTACTCAGTAACTTTCTCACATACTTATAATGACTTATAAGTATTTTTAATTTACTCAGTTTTTACCGTTCCCTCTGCACCGCACTTCATATTTTCTCCTCCTGCACAAATTAATCAAACAAACTATTCAATTTCTAAATTATTAATTAATCAAACAAACTATTGGGTTTCTAAGTTATAAACAAATCGTAAATATTTAATAACCTGCATTGAGCAAAAACAAAAACAAGAGAAACTTCAGCATTGTCTTCATTGCGTTTAACTGTTTTTCTTCTCTTATCACACTTTTAACTTCAGCATTGACACATTATATATACAATTATCCTTCCATTCTTAGGATAACGTGTTCAGATTGTACTCCCATTCTTAGGATACAACTATTTTCCGCAAATTCAATTAATTACGCATAATGGTTTTCATTTTTAATTCAGTGGAGTGCAGGTTAGTCACATGTACACAATATACAATATGCAAACTTTAATATACGATATTGTTATAGAATTTAAGTTTAATTTTTGTTGTTGAATTTTATTTATTTTATATTAATTTAAATTTAAATAATTAAAATTATTATTTTAATTAATATAAAATTTAATATAAATAAAATATTAATATATAAAGTAAAGTTGTGAGACCCAATATGAGTTCTTCAAAATTGCATCATTAGAGTGAAAAATTAATTGAGTTATTTCAAGATAATGTAACTTAATAAATCTCACAAAGAACCCAAAAATAAATTTATGGTTGGAGATGCTCATCGCTCATGGCTGGACATAGATATCCTTGAGTCATCATAAAAATTTATTATATTTTATAGTTTTTAAACACCTAAGAAAATTTATCGTAATTTCTAGCAGTATGATAGTTCAATAGATATGTGTAAAATAATTTTAAAAGGTCCTAATACACATCTTCATTTTCTTTAAATGAGTTGAAAAAGTAATAAATTTATGTTAATCATTTAACATGTATTAAATAAATTGAATAAGTTTACACATTACAATATTTTTCAAGTACCGCTTTTATTATTAATGTATTGCCTTTAAAAAATAAAAATAAATAAATAAAATAAAAGAAGTTTTTGAATGATTTATAGAAGATGAATAAGTAAGACGTGTAAAGTTTTAATATAAGAATTGTGAGTATCAACATTTAACATTTATAGATATATTGATTATCATCAAATCACATGCTACGTACCTATCACATTCATTTATGAGTATAATTAAAGCAGTAGGATAGGTTTGAGTATTGATAAAAATGGCATCTAATAATAATAATAATAACTTCAGCATTTAACTTTTTTTTCTTTTCTTTATCACACTTTTAACTTCAGCATTGACGCATTATATATACAATTATCCTTCCATTCTTAGGATAACGTGTTAAAATTGTACTCCCATTCTTAGGATACAACTATTTTTCACAAATTCAATTAATTACGCATAATGCTTTCCATTTTTAATTCAGCGGAATGTTGTATGTACACAATATGCAAACTTTAAGTTACATATTTGAAACAACAACTATTGAATCACCACAAATAAAATAACCAACAATAACAATGTAGAATAATCCTCCCAGAGCATAAATTATATTTTGTAATAACTATTAGCGATGTAGAAAGTAAATAAAGATATATTAGCGGTGTAGAATGGGGTTTTGTATATATATCGTAGTTAGCAAAGCCTTTTGTAACTAACTGATCATGAGATTACCTCATGCTTATAGCTCTCCGTGAAAGAAAAGAAAAAAAACAAAATTGAATTTGACGATAGCTCGATTCTGCAACCTCATGATGGTGATCCTCAGTTTCATCTATGGCAACACAATGATAATATTATTGCATCTTGGCTTTTGAATTTTGTTTCAACACTACTAAAAAGTTTGTATTTATTGACTGATTTAGAGACCAAAATTTTTGGAAAATCAGTCACTATTAGAATTAGCGACTGAAAAAGCAACTACTATTTTCCGATTGAAAAAGTGTTTGTCGCTAACGTATCCGATGGGTTCAGTGATCGATTTAGTGACTGCGACAGGGACCGAATTTATGACCGATTTTAATAACTGATTTTATGACTGATATTTTATTTAGTGATGAACTTTGTGCATATTTATTATTTTGACTTATTAACAATACAGCAAAAATTTTCACCATAATATTTTATTTAATATTATCAGTCACTAAATCTATTTAATCTTTTTTATATAGAAAAATTTTAAATGTCAATTTAAAATTTTATTTCTTTTTTTATAAAACTATTTTTGCTTACAAAAAGGGTCTAAAGACCCATTTAAAATTGTTTTTTGGGTTAAATACTATTCCCCCCCTGTCATACAAGCGTGTTTCATTTTTCCTCTCCTTAAGAAAAAAATTTTTTGGTCCCCCCTCAACTTACTCAGATTCTGTTTTCCCCCACCCTTATTGGCACATGTGGCGCATTTTTGTTGACTTGGCATGCTGAGTGGGTTGTGTTTGTTGCCACGGTGGATTAAACTTCATTTATTATAGAATCACAAAATTTTCAGCTCATTTCCCCCCTAACAAAGTTAGGGTTCTTAGAATCCCTAAAATAGAAACCCATAATTGAACAAGCACGCGATGAAGACGAAGGCGAAGACGAAGACGAAGGTGCGGCATTCGAAGAGGCAGAAGCACGCGAGTAAGGGAAAACCATCTGAAGCTGGTTCTTCACATCAATGTCAAAAATCCATTAATGAAGTGGAGGAAGGCGCAACAAGCAATGAGAGTAAGGGAAAGACGAATGAAGCTAAACAGGTTTGTGTTATTCTTGTATTTTGCGTGTTTAGCATTTGTTTGTTAGGTTAAAAATTATTTTTAATTTATTTCAGAACAATCAAGTGTTTGATGTTGTGTTCCACCACGGTGGTGAGTTCGTTGTTCTGAGTGATAGAGCTACCATCTACAAGGGAGGTGTTTCGACACTAGTTTTTGGGCTTCATATTGACAGGTTTACAATGGAGAGTGTGCATATGTTAGTGAGTTCTTGGGGGTATTTGGTAGGTACGTATAGGACTTGGACCAAGATTATAGAGATAGATGAAAAAAAATTCAAATTAGAAGGGATGATGACTGTTATGATTTTGCTGCCTATGTTTGCGCCACCCAAGTTGACGGGATGATGTTTGTCGAGCATGGTGTGGTTGACATAGGAGAACCAGTTAGGACACCTAGGTGTGTAAATGAACAAGATGAGCTGGAGTTTTGTGAGGAGGATGGTGTAGAAGGGTTGAATGATAGTGAAGATGAGCGTGCAACTGCACTGGTGGATGGTTTTGAAGAAATAGATGCAATTGTTCCTATAAGACAAGCACCTATTGTTAGTGGCTTTATAAAAGGAGGAAAAAAGAAGGATTCGGAAGAGGATGAGTATTTAAGTGATGAGCTTTTGAGCTCAGATCCTGATAACTCAGATGATGAGAAATGGCCCAAATTTGAAAAGTATAGAAAAAACATTTGAATAAAGACTTTAAGTTTGTGTGGGGTATAGAGTTCATGGCTGCCACTTGAAAACCAAATATGGAGGTCAGTTATTAATTGATGCGGGGAGGGATCCAAATGATCAATACTTTCCTTTAGCTTTTGGAGTGGTTGAGAATGAGACAAAGGAAAGCTGGAAGTGGTTTCTAGGGCTGTTGAGGAATGATATTGGGCAAGACAAGGATTTTGTCTTCATTTCTTATCAACAAAAGGTTTGTGTCAATATCATTTTTTTGTTTCATTATCTCACATTCCAATACACTTTAATATATCTAGTTATAAATTTTGCAGGGATTGGTAGCTGTTTTTGAAGAGATGTATGAAAGGATTGAACATAGGCCCAAAAAGCTAAGGATTAGGGAGACTGGTGAAGATGGTGCTAGGAGAAGACTACCTGGCGTGTCTTACAGGTGTACAAAGTGTGACAAGTTTGGTCACAATTCTCAAACTTGTAAAAGCACTGGACAGGATCTTGATGGCTTGAAGAGAAAGGTATGTTTGTTGTATTTGACTGTTTGGTTGGTTGTTTGTTATAGTGTACATGATTGTTATAGTGTACATGACTGTTATACTAATTTGGTTTGTTGGTTGTATACATGACTGTCATATTTGTTTGGTTTGTAACAGAAAAAATTGAAGCTCACCTCAACTGAATCACCAAATGAAGCAAGTCATCGAGAATAACAAGAACCAACACAGTCACAAGAAGTCCTACAACAATCAGCAACACAAGCACAAGGATAACCAACACAAACAAGCCAAGTCTTACAACAAGCATCAACACAAGCACAAGAACTAACATAAACAACTGATTATTTTGGAGAAATTACTAATGAAGTCATATCAAGCCTGCCTGATGCTACTACAACTACATCTGATGTGAAGCCAGGCAACATGAGAAAAGAAGTGAAAACAGTCAAGAAGAGGTCAAGTGAGAGAATCAAGCTGAAGTGGTTTTAAAAACCCATTATTGGGCCAGGTTTAACCACAGATCAACCAATAATTGTGGCAGAAGAAGATGAAGGAGGTTTAACACAACAAGGATCTACCATTACTCGTGCCAAGAAGAAAATGAAGAAATAGTTCAAGAACTCTGTCTTTTATGTATTGTGTCATATATCAAGAATTTTGTCTTGTTTGTTTTGTGTCATGTATGTTTTGTGGCTTATGCCAATTCCACTTATGCTTTGTGGCTTATGCTACGAATTTTGTCTTTATGTTTTGTGGCTTATGCCAATTCCACTTATGCTTATGACATTTTCACTTGTAATTGATATTCTCAGTTCTGCTATAATATTATCAGTTCCACTTATGCATTGTAATTGAGTTTGCCAGTTCTGATATTTCAAATGCACTATAAAACTTTCTCTTCAAATGGATCAAATAATTGGAATGAGACACAAAATGGATCAACTGATATTTCATAAACCTTTAAAGGTTACATCACACTTACATGTCAAAGCACTAAAACAAACCAAACCTACTAAAACAAACCAACAAATCTACCTTAAACTAAAACAACCCAATCTACCTTAAACTAAAACAACCTAATCTAGCTGGAAAATTTTCATCTGACAATTACAATAACTTATACACTAATGGAAACATAATGCAAGACAACATAAATGCAATCTTCCATTGGATATTTTTCCTCTTCAACTCATCTATATTCATCTTTGCTTTTCCAATCTTCTTTTCTGTGCCATCAATCTTAGCCATTAGCACATCACAGTTTTTGCAAACAACTTCAAGCTTGGACATTTCCATCAAGGACTGGGTAGCTAAGTCATCCCAGATGAAAAGATCACAACTATTCATTGCCTACAAAATCATTCACTTGTTACAACAACATCAACATTCATAAACTCAAAATAATAATAAAAAACCCCCAAAATTCTTAACTACAACATCAAACAATTGTTACCCCAGATTTTCGACATTTCCAGAATTTCCGGTTGCGATTTTGTACGGTTTTAGCAACAAATATCTTCATAGGTAGACAACATCCACAACACAAAACGATCGAATCTCCATGTGAATAGTGACTTACAGAACTGTAACTTGAATCCATTGCAAGCGACGAACACGAAAGCTGAAGAACAAACGATGAACACAGTACCTGAAGAACTGACGAGGGAGAATGAAGAACAAGATGAAGAACAAACGAGGGAGAATGAAGAACAAGATGAGGAACAAGCTGAAGATCACGAATGCAAACTCATTCTATGATAAACCTAAGTTTATCCACCGTGGCAACCCACTCAGCATGCCAAGTCAACAAAAATGCGCCACATGTGCCAATAGAGGTGGGGGAAAACATAATCTGAGTAAGTTGAGGGGGGGACCAAAAACAAATTCTTAAGGGGGGGGGGAATGAAACTCGCTTGTTTGGCAGGAGGAAATAGTATTTAACCCTTGTTTTTTTGTTATAGGGTCAAAGGTCCATTTATTTTATTTTTCTACGCAAAGAGCCTAAAGGTCTATTTATAATTGTTTGTATTATGAAAAAAACAATTCTTAAAATATTTTTAATTAATAAAAAAATATTTATAATATATCTAATAAAATAAATACTCATTAAAATATTTTTAAAAAACATATAAAAAAAAAACACAATATAAATTTTTTATAAGTATTCATAAAACAAATGCAATAACCTTGTTTTAACTAAAGATAATAATTGTCATGACAAAAAGTAACATGTTATTTTGCAAGTCACTTGTCATTCCAAGTCCATTTCTTCATCACCAACCTCATCATCATTATCTTCAACCTCTTTATCGTTATAACCAACCTCGTCATCATGAACTTGATCTCTCGAATATGGTTTCGGTTAAAAATTCAAACTTTCCATCAATTGTTTTAGAATTTGATTGTTATACTCAACAACTCTATTTGTGTTAGTTAATTCCTCACGAAGTTGATCCCTTTCATTTCTCATTTCTTCAAATTCATGTCTTTGAACCCACTCGGTTGACGAGGAAGATGAACCACGATAAGTAGGCTTCCTTATATTATAGTAGACTCCATTCCAAGATCATATACTCTTCATTTTCTTATTCCTGCAACATCACACCAGACATCTAATTCAGACGGTGGGAGAGTTCCCTGTTGAGATGTTTCTTGGATCAACTATTCTCATCTATCAATAAATTTGTCATGTTAACAAAAATATAAGGTAATTAATATTGTAAGACAATAAAATAAAATAATAAACTAAAAAATAATAAAAAATAATTTATTATGAGCATGTTGAGAACTCATTACATGCACATATTCTGATCTTCTATCGACCTAAGTGTTATTCTTGCGATGTTGATGTGTTTGAAGAAACAATTCAGAAGGATTAAGAGGAGTGTCATTTTGTTTCGTCTAAGAAAATAAATATAATTTAAAAACATGTTAGCAATATAAAAACATGTTTAGATGTTTAATTCAATCACTTCAAAATACAAATTACTAAACACACTAAGAACTAATAATCTATGCATATCATGACAACCAAGGAGAAACCATATTTTAAATTCAAGTACCACAATTTTTAAATGTTACTTCTGCATCCAGGGATAAACCATAGTTTATGGGTTCTAATGCAATCTTGATAAAATTTAACAATCTAAACATAATATTTAAACATTCCACGAGAATTAAATATATGAAAGCAAGGAAAATTTACCATATTAGCTCTATGTTGTGATGAGGTGATAGAGCCACACATGTGAAGAGATCCTCCAAAACCACTACAATCATATGCTCGATTTGTTTTTGTTTGTATTTTCTTCTTTTTAAATTCTTGTGTTCCCCAATGATCACATAATGAATCCCACACATCCGAACCAATCCATTTTGGTTTATTAATTGTGACACAAACCTTATTTAGATTGTTTTTCATTGTCGTTGCACCTCGTATTTCAAAGTTCTTTGTCTTTCTAGCTCACACATCATCTGGTGGACAAATATTAAACCTTTTCTGTACATATAAACAATGAGTTAATATATGATAAAAAAATAATATAGAAATTGAGGATATGCATAAGATTATTAGTAGAGTATTATTATTGTATATTATGCATTGAAACATCATTTCAGAACCAAAATCATGCTATTATTAGTTGAGTATTAGTACTGTATGTTATGTATATTATTACTATTATTTCACACGGCATATACAACTCTACTCCTAAAGCCTTGACTGTTATCCCATCTAGATACAAAAGAATTTTTTCCATAAGTTTTTTGAATAAATTACACTACCAAAATCATGCTTTTGATAACACGAGGGTGCATATCCACAAAGTAGTAATTTACCAAAGTCTTCTATCCAACCCATCATTGACATTTATGCTAAAATTTAATCTTTAAATTTTCAATGGATTTCTACTACTAATATCAAATAGACCTAAAAGAATATATTTAAAATTTCAACAAATTTCTACTACTGATATCAAATACACTTTTAGGCATCCAAGTATCTTCAACTAACAGTACAAGTTATGCAAAGCAAAATTATCCATAAAAACAAAATTAGCCATAGAAACCGAGAAAATATGCAAACTATAAAAAATCTTAAAAAAATTTGCCTTAAATTATGCAAACCACATGTTTCTCTTATTTAAGTTAATCTTTTTCCATGATGGCCATGCCTCAAAAAAGTTACTTTTGATGATATCTCCAATCTCTTTAGCAACAGGATGTGATGGCCAAAATCTACAAACATGACATTAATATTTATTAAACTTATTTAGTATAATAAAATAGATAAGAAATGTGTCTATATATATAATATATACCCCTGTCCGTCGAGATATAGAATTCTCTTGAAAGTATTGCTTTGTGTCTCAGATGCAACAGCAGTTTCACTAGATCCTGAAGTGTGTGCTTCTTCAGAATGAGATGGTTGTGAATTAGATGGTGATACTACCCCTCTTATTGAAGGTGAAGGTGTTACATGAGATATCCTAGAAGGAGGTGTTACATGATATGCATTAGGTGATGGGGTGGTAGAAGATATCCTAGCGGGAGGTATAACATGAGGACGTGTGATACTAAATTTTCTAGAAGGAGCAATCTGAGATGTGTTTGGAGTAGGTGCTACATGAGATTTTATAGGTGGAGGTACTACATGAGATGTCTTCGAAGGTGGGACATGAAATGTTCTACGAGGAGGCTCTACTTGAGATGTCTTAGAAAAAGGGACACGAGATGTATTAGAAGAAGGTGGAACATGAGAAGTTGTATAAGGAGGTGCATCTTGCAATGTCTCATGAAGTGGTGTACCATGAAGTGTCCTAGAAAAAGGTGCTACACGAGATATCCCAATATTGGATACAATATGAGAATTCGTATTTGAACGTTTGGGATGTTTTGATTGATGAGCCTTTGAAGCTTTTTCTTTATTTTTATCTTGATCTACCATCTGCATTTAGTAAAAAGAGAATTAGAATTATTTATAGTATAAAAACAATAAGTAACGTATAGTAATAAATTCATCACATCCACAAAAATGAATAATAATAATAATAATAAATTTATCACCTTTACAAATTTTAAAATATTATAATTAATAATATCGGTGGCCATAGTGACCGAAATATTTCAGTCACTAATTCGGTCACTAAAAGAGAATTTTCTAGTAGTGCAAGAGAACTCACTGCCAACATCATTTACGCATCTACCGCGGCGGCTATTTGGAACGATCTTTAAGAACATTTTCTTCAGAACAACTGCCATCGGTTGTTTTAACTACGTAAAGACTTCATCACTTGTACTCGAGTAACTCTCTATATTGGTGCATATTACTCTAAGATCAAAGGACTTTGGAAATAACTAGTTGAATTTCGCCCAATACATCAATGTGCGGCGGTGTTGCTCACTGGATTGATCACATCAACCGTGAGTATGTTCTCACTTTCTTGCTAGGATTGAATGAAAGCTTCAACCCTATTCATAACCAAATCCTTCTCATGGATCATTTGCCTTCGGTTAGTCGTGTGTTCTCTCTTGTGATTCAAGAAGAGAAACAAAGAGTGGTCAATGATATCCCTAATGATAACATTAAAACCCTAGCTTATGCTATACATGATTCCAATGGTTCTAAGTCCAAGAATGGGGAGAAGGATAAACCTCTATATTATAATTTTGGTGTACTTGGGTCATATCAAAGACAAATGCTTCAAGCTCCATGGTTATCCATCTGGATACAAAAAGGGCAAATCGACTGCTACTTCAAACTCTACAGCAAATATGGTTACACAGACAATCTTGAAGATGACATGCCATTGAACACAAAATAATATCAGCAACCCATTGCATACATCAAAGGCCATATGGCTCGCCAATCCACCTTTGGATCTGCATCGGGTGATTCAGTTGGTATGATTTTAACTTCATCACATCATAATGAATATCCTCTTACACACACTCGGATAGTTGCTTCAGGAGCCACATCACATATTATGAACTATTTACAAATGTTTAGTTCATATATATTTTTTCAAATAAATTTATGACTTTACCTAATAACACCAAAGTTCCAGATTCTGCAATAGGAACAATTATGTTGATTTAGTGCAGCAAAATATGTTGTACATTCCTAAGTTTCAAATCAATCTTTTATTTGTTGGTCAGTTGCTAAATCAATCCTCATTATCCGTTGTTTTCCCTAATTTTGGATTTCTGATTCTGGACAGACAAAAGGGAAAGGTGATTGGCACGGGTGATACACTCATGGCCTTTATTTTCTCAAAATTGAACTTGAATGTACCTTTGTTGCTCTTGATTTATATTCTAATAAGAGTATGTCAACTATACTAACATGTAATTTTGTTAGTAATGTTTCTATTCCTACTTGGAATGCTAGATTATGCCATCTATGTGATAAAGTGTTACAAACTATTCATAATAAAGTTCCTGATTTGTTTCCTCTAAATGTTTCATATCATGAACTTTGTAAAATTTGTCCTCTTGCTAAATTTCATCATTTACCTTTTACTTCTAATAACAATCATAGTATCTTACCCTTTGAATTAATTCATTGTGATGTGTGGGGTCCCTTTAATAAATACACCTATGATGGTTATCACTATTTTCTGACCATTGTTGATGATAACACAAGATATACGTGGATTCACTTAATGAAACATAAGTCTGAAGCAACTATGTTAATTGAACTATTTTTTAAGTTTATCAAAACTCAGTTTAACACTTCTATAAAGGAAATTCATAATGATAATGCCAAAGAATTACAATTGACTAATTCTTTACAAGCTGAAGGGGCAGTGCATCAGTTTTCATGTCCTCGCGGGCCTCAATAGAATTCAGCGGTTGAAAGAAAGCATCGGCGTCTATTAAATGTGGCAAGAGCTTTATTGTTTCATTCCAAAGTTCCTATCTATTTTTGGGGTGATTGTGTTAACATAACTGCATTCTTGATCAATATAATACCTTCTATTGGATTGGACAACAAATCTCCTTATGAGCTACTACATAGTAAGGTACCCGACTATACTTTTCTAAGAGTGTTTGGCTGTTTGTGATTTGCTGCAACGATTCCTGCTTATATAAACAAATTTACCCCACGAGATACACCTCGTGTCCTACTTGGTTATCCACCAGGTGTGAAAGGCTATAAACTCCTGGTTTTAGAAACTAGAAAAATCATGATTATTAGAGATGTAACAGATAGCAACCTTTTACCAAGTTTTTATTTCTGACACAGTATTGTGAAGACAAGCTTCCTTCAAATATCAGGTTTTAATGAAGACAACAAATTATGCTCAAGATTGTGTGTGCAAAAAGGAAGTGAACTATAAGTCTAAAGCTTCAAACATTATTCAAGAATTGAAGAGCATCTTGGATCAAATTAAAGATATAACAATTATTGCTTACAAATATATATGCAAGTGTTCAAAAAATGTCTCATGCATAATATACATGTTTAGGAATAATAGCAAACACGTGCCATAAGTTTCATGCATTAAAAATAAATATTTAGACAAATTTTTAGCTTTTCAATTTTTTAAAAGCGTGCATTTTTTGGTAAATTATGGTCGTTTGAACCGTCGTAACAGTACAAAAAAACCGTTGTAATTTGCACAGGTCTGAAACACTATTTTAATTTGAATTTTTTTGGACATTGAAGTGTGTTAACCGATTAACATTGTTGCTGCATGCGAAATTAGGTAAATTTTCATGAAAATATTCATTGTTTCTTCATTTTAAACTATGACATCCTTTCATGTTATTATACCTTTATGAAGAGGTGTTTCAAACATTATTTAAGCAACTTAATTTCAGATTTTAAAACACCTTCTTGCAATTTTCATAAACATATTCACTCATTCTCTTCATCCTTAAAAATATTTTCTAAGTGTTCATATTCAAAATTTTACTAAGAGAAACTCTTCATAATTTTCAAATATTTCATCATAGTTTTATCTCATTCATAAGAACACTTGTATATCTATTAAGAGCGATAACTGTTTCAAGAAGAAGATCAATATTTATATTGATAAAGATTCAAGTTTCATCTTATACTCTTATTACAAAATCAGAATTATTATTATTTCTTGTTGTCCAAGTTTGTTGGAAACAAGATAGTAGAAAGGAAATGATTGTTTTCATGTTCTACTTGGGTTGTTTTCCTTGTTATCCGAATTGTGGATATAAGAGGTCCGTTGTGATATTTGTTCTCACACTATGCCCTAAAAGACATTAGATAGCGCTTTTTTTCCATTAGACAATGCTTAAAAGTGTTGTCTAAACTGGCGATGCTAAAGGTTTAGACAACACTTTGGTTAATGTCAAAAGTGTTATCTAAAGTGGTGTTTTGACTCAAAAAATGTTGTCTAAAGCACCCTTTAGACAACACTTTTACAATAGTCAACGCTTTTTCTTATATTTTAGACAGCGCTTTTATTGTAAAAGCGTTGTCTAAATGGTGCTTTAGACGGCGTTTTTTTGCCTTTTTTAATAATATTTTGTTATTTTCTGATTTATGATTTCTTTAAATTCACATAATTAAATGGTCAAATATTTGTGGTCGACACCAGAACCCGTGCGGACGCACGGGTTTCCTACTAGTTTCTTATGATATGCAAATGTCGATGAATGACCTAAATACATGATCAAATAGACAAATGTATGCAAATGAACAAAGTCATATACAAGCGAATTGATTGAGGAGGTATGGAAAATTTGGGGGTATGACAGTTGTGTAGTGTTATATTTGTAAGAGTCCTCAAATAAAGGTGACACAAGGGTTCTCACCCCATGGGGTGACACCTGCACACTACTTCTGAGTAGTATGGGGACTTGCCCTCCTAGTAAGACACATCCACAATGTCATTACCTTTCCACCAGTTTTGCAGACTGAGTCATTCCCCACTTCCTTAAAAATAGGTTGTCAACAACCACCCCCAGTCAACGGGGAACAATTATCACCTCTTAGGATTTCCTAAATCTTAGGCTCAAAAACCTCTATAAATACTTCTTAGTTTATTTTGATAAAGAACAATATTTATATTGATAAAGATTCAAGTTTCATTTTATACTCTTATTACAAAATCAGAATTATTATTATTCTTTGTTGTCCAAGTTTGTTGGAAACAAGAGAGTATAAAGGAAAGGATTATTTTCATGTTCTACTTGGGTGGTTTTCCTTGTTATCTGGATTGTGGATACAAGAGATCCGTTGTGATATTTGTTCTCACACTATGCCATAAAAGACATTAGATAGCATTTTTTTCATTATCTAAACTGGAAATGCTAAAGGTTTAGACAACACTTTGGTTAATGTCAAAAGCGTTGTCTAAAGGGGTGCTTTGACTCAAAAAGCGTCGTCTAAAGCACCCTTTAGACAATGTTTTTACAATAGAAAACACTTTTTTCTTATATTTTAGACAGCGCTTTTATTGTAAAAGCGATGTCTAAATGGTGCTTTAGACAACACTTTTTGCCTTTTTTAGTATACCTTAGACATCGCTTTTGACATTTTTTTGGTATACCTTAGACATCGTTTTTTTGTGAAAGTGCTTTCTAAACCCCACCTTAGATAGCATTTTTTGTGAAAGCGCTTTCTAAACTCCACCTTAGACAACACTTTTAGTGTAAAACGTTGTCTAAGGTATACAATTTTTTTAAAATAAATTACTTTAAAAAACGTTGTATGTTTTATATAATTTATATGCACCTGTTTTAAACCACAATTTTCACCAGGTTTTCAACCAGAATTTGTACTTGCTTTTCAACCACATTTTGCAGAAAAATATCACCAATTTTGCCTATTTAAATGTACTAATTTACGTATCGATTTATATATACAAAACAATTGGAGCTTCAAACCAATATATACGAAACAATTTATAAAAACGTATCAATTTACGCACCAATTTATATATACAAAACAGTTTATACAAATCATTTCATCCAACAAAACATTTTACTTCAAATTAAATCTACTTATTACTTATACTTTGCACATATAACCTGAAACAATCTATCTTTTACTTTGCACATATAACCTGAAACAACACAAAAAGATTGTAACTCAATTAAAACAAGACATAAACAATGTCTATAGTTACAAAGTTATACATACTCAAAATTCTCATCAATTAAAGTAAGAGTATATACCTTATAAAACTCCAAACTCCATAATGAATTGACATCAATCCTCTTTAATTTCATCCAAATGATCTCTTAAGTAATACGCACACTTGAATTCATCAAAGTACTACATAATAATATAACATAGTTTGATTTAGTTTCAACTATTTAATTATATGAGAAATATGTGTTAAATATTAAAATAACTCATAAGTTAGAAATACATACTTCGGATGGAATCTCTATTCGGAAAAAAAAAGTTTCTCTCATAAACCTCAACATGAAATATCTGTAATCTATACCATTATGTTGCCGAGGACAATACACATGAAAAGAAAATATGGATAAATCCTAAGTTTTATCAAGTATCATCACTAATATAATAAAAAATGTGATAATTAATATACCTTCATTCTTATCCATGTAATGTTGTTGCTCTCCTATTTGGTACTTAGATATCTCGTTGTGCTCGAAAAGCTTTGTATAATTCTAATAAAATATAAATGAATATTTAGAACAATTCACATAAATAAATAAATGAATATACACATGAATATTTAGAACAATCTCACTTACGTGTCAATCATATTCTTCATGTTCAGGTATGTTGTCCAATCATTTCCTAACGAAACCAGATAATACACATATTCTTTGATAGGATTAATTGCGACCAATAATTAATGTCCACTGTAAGATTAATAAACAAATGTTAGATGGAAACTTTCCACACGACGTCAAAATACAAAAAAAATATATAATAGATGAATTTAGAATGAAAATCCAACCCAGTATTAAACGGTAAAAAGAACAACTTTTTCGTATCTTTGTTGGCCATAAAGAGGTTGCGTACATAAACCATGACATCAACTGGTTTATTTATGATTAAAGATAAGTTGACAGATGCGGGACTTAAGAATGCAAATTTGTGCTCCAATCCACGTGGGCGCATCACTTTGTCATACATAAACCTTAAATAAAAACATCATTAACATAAGACTATTCATTTGAATCATAAAGTAAATAAGTTGTTCAATTAATATAACAAAGTAGATCGGATATACCTCACGTATATATTGACAACACTGACGCTTGATTCTTCATGACAAAAAACTTGCTCAAATTCATCATTACCAATTGATTGTTCATATTCAAAGCCATAAATACCTTCCTACACGGGTATAAGACAAATACCTCCGTTCGGAATATCTGTCATTTCTAGAAACGTCTGAAGGCATGACTTGTACTTGGAGGTAGGTTTTTTTCTAGTCGCGGTCTTCCTAGCAACAACCTTTTTTTGTGTGGAAACGTTGCTAATCTCTTTACCATGAAGCTATATATCATATAATTAGTTAGATGAAGTATAAGATCACGAATTTAACATTTTCCATGCATAAATATCATATAATTGTGATGTACCTCTTTTTTTTAAACAACAGACTCGGTATGCTGCGAAATCCCCTTATCTTTTGCTTTGGATCTTGTTGGAGTCTAATTAACATTACCATGTAAAAAATGTATGTAAAGTGCGCGTGAAATTTTTGAATCTACACATTAAGGTTAACAAAGTTTCATAATGGTTTTAAGTATACCTCATATTCTACGCTAATGAGGCTTGACGACCATGCAATAAACGAACTTATTGCTTCTCCCACCGATGTTGCATTCGAAACATCGTCAGAATATGGTAATAATGGATTCATTTCTAAAGAAATATAAACCGAGACTTTCAAACTTCCAGTAGGTAACAAGTTAGTGTGAAGTAATTCTCGCAAAGTGTTATACACTTTTCCCTTGCCAACCATCCGATAAGTTTGTGACGATATGTATAGGTGACAAGGGGAAATGCCCTAAAAACAATAATAAATATGACATTGTTAATGTGTATATATGTCAATTAAATAATTTAAGCTAATAATTTAATTTCATAAAAATATATATAATTAGCTCTGGAATATTCGGTTGAAAGTTACAGTTAATACTATCTTTGTCCGAAGCATATTTAAAACCTGAAGCGTTATCTCTTTCTTTTTCCTTTCTTAACTCACGGACTTCAGCTTGCAGTGCTTCCAATGTTTATTGAAGTTCTTTATTACTAGGAGCCTTTTGTTTTTTAATATTCAAGGAGGTCGGAGTGATCCCAAATTCCTTACCCCTCACCCGACCAGAATACTCACGAACATCTAATGCCCGACTAAGTATGCTCCTGGAATCATCTGGAGATAAAGACTGAGATAGCGCCTCCTGGAAATCAGATGAATATCGAATATTTGTCAAATATTTGTTAACAAAGTTTTGATTTAATTAAATAAATAATCTTATACTTACACATTTCTCAAATACTTGTAGAACATCTTCTTTAACAACTCCAGACTTGCCCACACGGGCTTCCTTCCACAAAACATGTGCAGGAAGAGATGTTTCAGAACTATTGTCCTTTTGTAACTACACATTAAGCCAAATAGTATGATAAAATATAACTCATGATGAACAAGTATATCATTGCAATTTATAGATACTTACCATAAATTGTTCTAAGCATCCATATCCAACACGTTCTTTTCTGTATGGATATGCGAGACTTGATGCTCTTTCCCGATTTGTTTCACTTACACTTTTAAATTCTGGGGTTTTTCGTTTGAATTTAAACGTGTCTCATTCTTTTTGTGAAATCAAACTTCCATATTTAGATGGAAGCTCTGCATCAACAAAATTTCCATTTGCATCCCTAAGAAACTTGGTTGATAAAAATGTTTTAAACCCTCTTAGTAGCTTTCCGACCAATTTGAGACAAAAAGGTCTTCTATCATCATCAATGTTGAAACACCTCTAAGAAAAACATACACATTGTGCGTTAGTACAAGTAATTTAAAAGACATAATTAGTTGGCATAATTAAAGATATAATTATGGTACCTTTATCTCAGTCCAAATTTTTTTCTTTAGCTTCGTTCAACTGTTTATTTCTCCAATCATCACAAATAATTGGAATATCACTCCTTACAAGTTCACCAATGAAACTTGTCAAGGTATAACGGTTAGGCTCAATAAGTTGGCCTTTTGGGCTCCAATGCACATCTAAAATGATGCCTCGATCTCTAGCACGAATCACTTTCTTCATAATTATTATTCCTCTTTTAATGTCCTCTTCCATAGATACCTTTTTACCATCATCATGAATAGAATTATCATCATGTGGGTGATCCTCGTTAGTAGCCATCTAACATGTAAAAAAACAAGGATATCAAATATAAATTATAATGAAAGTACTTGTCTAAGCTATAAATTATGATACCAAGTGATATATATATATATATATATATATATATATATATATATATATATATATATATATATAATAAAAAATAAAGAAGAGCATATAAATTTATTGAAAATGACATAATATATAACATTTTATTATATTACCTCTTTCACTAACATCTCTTTCTTTTCTTGGTTGGAATATGAATTACTTGTTTCTTAGCAATGTGGATGGATGAATTGATCCAAATTCCCTCGTTATGATCATTTATGATATATGACTCATCTGCTATAAGATCATCATCTTGATCATTTCTATTCAACTCATTCCGTCTAAAGCATGACTCATTCTCAACATCAATATCATATTGATCTACACCACTATCATCAACCACTTTGTTAGATAAAAGCATTATAGACCATTTCGTACTTGTCGGGTCAGTGGCATAGAACACTTGTTTAGCTTGAGATGCTAGAATAAAAGGCTCATCTTTGTACCCCACCCTATTAAGATCCACTTTCAAAAATCCAGACTTATCCATTTGTATGCCACTACTATTTATCCACTTGTAACCAAAGATAGGAATCCGAATCTTCTCGTAATCAAACACCCAAATGTGCTCAATAACTCAAAAATATGACAAATTTGCATATTTGGGGTTTAAGTCCTTCATACTTGATATATGCATTGCTTCAGCTAGCACGACGACACCACTATTTTGAAAAGTAGTTTTATCATCTTGTTCTTTGGTATAAAATGTGTATCCATTAATTGCGTATGTGCTATGAAAAAACACATGCAAACCTGGACCATATGCCAAACATCTCAACCTTTCTATTACTGAAGCGGGATCTAAAGAGCATTTCGGATAAATATGATCCTTTAACAATGTATAAACTTTGATTGTGCTCTTGTACTATCCAATTTTCACTTTTGATCTTATTTAACCTTTGGAGTACATCCTTGTGCATTTCAACATATGGCTCAACCTCATTATCATTGTGCAGAACATACAAATGCACTTGATCTTGTTCATCCCTTGATTATGTCACAATTTTATTTCCAATTAATTTTTTACCTTCCTTTTTTCCCGAAAATATGAGCTTTGGGAGTCCAATCGATTGAAAATTGGACAAATATTCAGTACAAAACTCAACCGCTTCTTCAATAATGTATGTTCAACAATATAACCCTCTGGTCGACTTTGATTTTTCATGTACCCTTTTAATATTTTCATATAACATTCAGCAGGGTACATCCATCTCATATAACTTGGTCCACACAATTGTGTCTCTTTCACAAGATGAACAACTAGATGTACCATTATGTCAAAAAAAAGAGGGAGGAAAATACATTTCAAGCTCACACAAGGTAATAACTATCTCTTTTTGTAGTGTTACTAAGATCTCGGGATCGATCACCTTACTACAAATTGACCTAAAGAAAAAACACAATTTAGTTATGGCGCTTCTTACTTTTTCTAGCAAAATAGAACGTGTACCTATTGGTAGAAAATGTTCCATTATAACATGACAATCATGTGTCTTTAAACTCTTCAACTTAAGGCCTTTCATAGACACAAGTCTTCTAATATTTGAAGAGTGTCCTTTTAGAACTTTGACTTCACTCAGAAACTTACACAATATTTTTTCTCCTTTCTAGATAGGGTAAAAGTAGCAGGTGGTAGATATGTTTGTCTTCTTTTCTTTACGGGTGTTAATTCAGTTCTTATTCCCATTTTTAACATGTTCTCCCTTGCTGTAAGAAAATCCTTAGACTTTCCTTTTATATTGAGTAATGTACCAATAACACTTTCAAATACATTTTTTTCAATATGCATAACATCGAGAAAATGTCTCACGTACAAAGACTTCCAATATGGCAATTCAAAAAATATCAACCTCTTCTTCCACCCACCTTTGACAACCTTACATGCAAAAGGCTTGCCAAACTCAGTACGCACATCTTTCAGCTTTTCAAAAACTTGGTCACCTGACAATGCGGGTGGAGCTTTACATTGTTCGGTGTCTCCATTGAATGCTTTTCTCCACCCACAGTAGTGATGTTTAGAATTTAAGAATCTATGATGACCGAGAAACAAATTCTTCTGACAAAGTTCCAATCGCATCATATCGGTTCCATCTTCACAAACAGGACACACACGTTGACCTTTAATGTTATACCCAGATAAATTCCCATATACTGGAAAATCATTAATTGTGCCAAACAACATCGCCCTTAAATTGAAACTTTCTTTCCTATATCCATCATAAACCTCCACACCGTTCTCCCACAAAATATGTAAATCTTTGATCAAAGGTATCAAGTATACGTCTATGTCATTCCCTGGTTGTTTAGGCCCAAAGATTAACATAGATAACATCATGTACTTACGCTTCATACATATACATGCAGGTAGGTTATAAATCATAAGAATCACAGGCCATGTGGTATGTGAGATAGTTTGAAGACCATGTAGGTTCATTCCATCAGTAGATAATTCAAGGTAAGGTTTCTTGCTTCATCTCCAAAGTCAGGATAATCATTATCAATTTTCGACCAATGTGGTGAATTAGTCGGATGTCGATACTTTCCATCAATAACTCTTTCATCTGCATGCCAAGTCAGGTGTCTTGCATCGGTTTCACTTTAAAACATGCGCCTAAATCTCGGAATTATAGAAAATACCATAAGACTTTTGGTGGAGACAATTTTTTCTTATATCGAGACAAATCGCATTTAGGGCACTCAGTTAACGATGCATATTCGTTTCGAAACAAAACACAATCGTTTGGAAAAGCATGTATCTTATCATAGCTCATGCCAATAGAGCACAACATTTTTTTGACTCATAGGTTCTATTAGGAAGAACATTATCCTCCGGTAGCATTTATCTCATAAGGGGCAACAACTCTGTGAAACTTTTATCCGACCATCCATTGCTCGCCTTTAAGTTGTACAACTTTAATACCGCAGATAGTCTTGTGAATTTAGTGAAACCTTTATACAACGGTTTCTCTGCATAGCTTACCAACCTCTTAAACATTTTGGGACAATCATGAAGATCTTCTGCAAGTGCTTCTGCAATCTCTTCGACTCGATCACAATCATATGTTTACATGTCATTGTCGTCTGAAGCATAGGTTGTATTACTTTCCCCCCCGGTTCAACATTTTCGTTAATTTTCTCACCATGAAATATCCAACACTTATAACTTCGATCAATTACATGCCTCAGTAAATGCAATTTCAATCCATTTGCGTCAACCTTACCCACATAACAACAACCCAAGCAAGGACATTTTATTCGACTGGGGTCTACAACATGTTGAACAATAAACTTAACAAATTCCACAACCCATTCTTATACTCTTTGGTCAATCGATCGGCAGACCATCCATTTTTATCCATGATTT
>OZ014521.1:96615864-96763364 GCA_963966055.1 Lathyrus aphaca
ACACATAGCGCAAAACTTCATGAGAGAGATCAAAGATAAGACACTGCAGAAGAAGGTCGTGAATGCAGGGTACTCATTAACCGAACCGTCATTCAAACATTATCGTGACGAAATCAGAATGGCGAATGAAGATGCATTCAGATGGATAAACCAGATTCCTTTAGATAAGTGGACCAGGGCCTACGACAAAGGACAACGCTGGGGTCACATGACAACAAACCTCGTTGAATCCATGAACTCTGTTTTCAAAGGAATCCGCAACCTACCGATAACCGCTTTGGTGAGGTCAACCTACTTTAGGATCGGAGCACTTTTTGACACCAGGCGTTCAAAGTGGAGTACAATCCTACAGTCTGGTCAAGTGTTCAGCGATAGTTCTATGACATTCATCAAAGACGAAGCATCCAAGTCTAACACACATGTGGTCACTGTGTTTAACCGCAATAAGGGACATTTCAATGTTGATGAGATCATGGATCACAACGAAGGGAGACCGAGGGGATCCTATCGGGTGGAACTTGATAACAATTGGTGCGACTGTGGTAAATTTCAAGCCTTTCGCATGCCTTGCTCCCATGTCATAGCGGCATGTTCGAAGGTTCGGCTGGACCCTTCAGGCTTACTATCCCCTGTTTACCAAGTGCACAACCTTTGCAACGTCTACAACAAAAGCTTTCCGGTTGTTGCAAATGAGGACTACTGGCCCTCATACAACGGGGAAATAGTCTGGCACAACGAGAACATGCGAAGAAAGAAAAAAGGCCGTCCTAACAGCACGCGTATTCGCACCGAAATGGATACGGCGAACAAGATGGTGAGACTGTGTAGTTCATGTCGTCAGCCCGGTCACAATCGAAAAAAATGTCCCAACGTTGGACCAAGCTCAACATCGTAAATTAGGTCATTGTAACCGTATTTATTTTATATGGAAGCCTAGTTCGTTTGATTCATATCAGTAAAATCATACAACCACAAACACGAACATACATAAATAAAACAAGGAAATACATGATTCAGAAAATGACCGTACATAAATAAAACGGAAAAATACATAAATTCAGACATGACCATACATAAATAGAACAACTGCAAGATTCAACAAATCTAGCCTATCAGAACCATCAGGACAACTTCACCTCCGCCTAGCATCATCGACAAAACACCTGCATCATTGACAATTTTTCTCCATTTCGTCACACCAAACTCCACAACCCTCTTCTCAATTTTAATTATCTTTTCTTTGTGGCCGATCTCTCCTTCTAACCAGCGGGTTAATTCTCTGTGCAAGTGTTCCAAAGTTTGGGGGTTCCATAACAGCATCTTCAGAGGAGGCTTTGTTGCCGAGAAAAACACTAAAGCATTTTTCTTCAAGATATCAAATTTTGGAAGCGGTTCTTCTGATGATGAGGAAGACGGTGCCGATGCATAATTAGATGGACGGGGAGAAGCCATATTATGAGAGAGGGAGACTGAAAGGACTGAATGAGATAGGGTTTGTAAGGATGGAGTGAGATGAATCTTATGTTTATGAGTGAGGCATATATATAGTAAAAAAAGTTGCAAACCCTAGGTATATATACATGTATAAGTATATATATAAATATACATATATATATGTATACGTATATATATATATATATATATATATATATATATATATATATATATATATATATATATATATATATATATATATATATATATATATATATATATATATATATATATATAAGTCTATATATATATATATATATATATATATATATATATATATATATATATATATATATTCATATATATATATATATATATATATATATATATATATATATATATATATATAAAAGTGAAGAATAAGATGAATATTTGAATTAAATTATGAATTAACAATGTGCAACTTACCATTTGGCGAATGCATGTTGAATTTACAACACATTCGCCAAATGGAATGGCGAATGCATGCAAATTTTTCATTCTTAGCCAAAGCATTTGGCGAATCCTTATGAAATAACACATATTCATCATTTGATGTGGCGAATGTGTGTGCAAACTATGTTAGTTTGGTATTTTATTTGAAAACAATGTTATATTGGAAATTAAATTATGAAACTATGTTATATTAAAAAAAAATTCTTCAAAATGTATCGTGTTAGTCATTTTATCTAATTAATAATAATAAAAAATAAAATTTTTAATCGTTAATTAGATACAAATAATTAACATAATATATTTTAAATCATTAAGAAATCTTTTTAAAGTTAAGATATAAAAATGAATTTAGAGAGGTTTATTTATAGAAAAAAAAAGTATTAAACCAATAAATAATGATTTTTTATTTGAGGATAATATAAAATTATTTTAATAAAAAAAAGACACTGAAAAAAAAAACTAATAATGTGAACTGAGATTTGGTCCTTGTGGATGAGAATTTTCCATTAAACTAATGTGAGAATTGAAAAATGAAGAAAACGAGCAAACATGGAGTCGGTGTGGCTGTGAGAACGCGTCTTTTTACGCTTTCCTCAATTCATTCATCCATCTATAAATATAACCCACTTTGATACATACACAACTAATTTGAGGTACGCAACTTAAACCATTCCATTTTTAGCATCGCTCTGCAATTTCCATATTCTATCTTTATTTATCCTAATAAATACTCTTTTAAATTGCAGAATTATATAGCCACTTTTATGAACACAATATGCTGTTTAATATTTTTAGTCTATTTTTGGTTTTAAGGTTTCAACTTTTAGAATTGATTTTGAATGTTTACAATTCATTTTGATTATACTTCAAGATAGTATTTGTAGCTTTTGAGTATAAACCTGATTTTTACATGTTTTGATGACAGATAAACATGTGTTCTGCATCAGGAGATTTGATATTTTCCCTGGCAATACTTATACCTCTGCTATTGTTGACCACACCATGCTTATGTTCTTTTGTTAAGACTCAAAATAAGATAAAATCAGCTGTTTTTTTGTCTCCTAAATTTGAGCTAACACCTGGATCAGTTATCAATAGATATTATTATGATATTGATTTTCCAAAAGGTCATATAGCACTCAAGAGTTTCAATGCCGAAGTAGTTGATGGAGCTGGTAATTCTATACCTCTCCATGAAACCTATCTCCATCATTGGGCTGTTGTAAGATATCATCAAAGTAAATATATCACACACACAGAAAATGATAGCCATAAGATGCTTCAAAATTCTGATCATGTTATGCTTAGGAACAGTGGCATATGCCAGGGAAGTACTGTTCCACAGTACTTTGGCCTTGGATCCGAAACACGAGGAACGGAGACCGACATTCCGGATCCTTTCGGTATAGAGATAGGTAATCCTGGAGAGATCTCAGAAGGGTTTGAGGAGAAATGGTTGGTTAATGTCCACGCCATTGATACGCGTGGCACAGAGGATAAGTTGGGGTGCACTGAGTGTAAGTGCGAGCTTTATAATGTTACAGTGGATGAACATGGAAGGTCTATTAGGTCGGATTATAAAGGAGGATTGTTATGCTGTTATGATAAAACGCAGTGTAAGTTAAAAGAAGGATTTGAGGGACCAAGGAGAAGCCTGTACTTAAGATATACAGTGAAATGGATTGATTGGGATGATTCTGTAGTGCCTGTTAAGATATATATAATTGATGCGACTGATACTTTGAAACTATCAGATAATTCAGAAGGATTGCACTCAACCCATGATTGCAAGGTAAATGAATTCATCAAGAAACATGTTGCTTGTTTGTCTGAATTGCAATTTAACTATAGTAAAGTAACCAACATGGATTTTCTTGTTTCAGGTTGAGTATCAAGTTGAATCTTGCAGCATGGATCATAAGGAGGGAAATGGATGTGTTCATGTGATGAAGACAAGTGTTCCACTACAAAATGGTGGATATGTGATATATGGTGTTGCTCATCAGCATTCAGGAGGTATTGGATCAACTTTATATGGACAGGTAATTTGCATTAGTTACAATTTACAATCATTCAGTAACGATTCTGCTCCTTAAAATAGGCTTCAAATTTACACCTATTTTTTCCTTAGTCTTTGCATGTGGTAATTTCAAATGAGGCTAAGAAATGTTTTAATCAACAAGAAAATGGTGTAATTTATTGGCAATTGAGGACTATCAAAATTTTCTTAGTTGAGTTTATTGGCACAACATGGATAATCATGTAAACTAGACTTCTGTATTTATTTATTATACTGGACAGTAGGTATAATTAACTGAGCTCCACGATTAAAATTTTCATGTTCTCTATTTTTTCCATTAGTATCAGACACTGTTAACACTATAATTGGCTGAACTCTGTTCAAATTTCAAAGTTCAAACACTGTAAAGTAGATTATTTTTCTGAAATTTGTGGATTATGTTTTTCAGGATGGAAGGGTTATATGTTCTTCAATACCAAGTTATGGAAATGGAAATGAAGCCGGAAATGAATCAGGCTACATTGTTGGAATGTCGACTTGTTATCCTAAACCAGGTTCTATGAAGATAATCGATGGCGAAACATTAACTCTAGAGTCTAACTACAACAGTACAAAGGAGCACACTGGAGTAATGGGGCTTTTCTACATATTAGTGGCAGAACAACTTCCATACCAACCCTTTAAACATTCTACTCGTTCTTCATTTTTTATGGAGTCAAATAATAAGCTTTTAGATAGTTAGTGAAATATATGAATATGAGAATATAAAGTGGAGTGTCATGATAGTATCAAAATACTATATGATTGATTAAAGTGGAATAAAGGAAAGATTGGAAAACGTAACTGAATAATAGTTATCTCTGTATGCAAGAAAAACAAAATGTGGGCACATTCTAAAGTTTATGTACATCAATTTTGTTATGTCGTGTTTTAGTGATTGTGTAGTTTGTGATTATATTGCTTTATTCACTCTTGTAGCGTTTGGATATGTAATAAGGTTGTTGCACCATATAGCTGATTGATATAAAAGAGACCTACTTTAATTAATATGAGAAAATATGCATGTTTTCGTAATAATGTCACTTTAATTAACTCAATCCTTAATAGTATCCCTATATTTTATGAGAGATTCGGGTATGATCATCCTGGATAATTTCGAAGAATCGTATTCGTACACTTTCCGAACAAAGTATTTCGATCTTATTCTTGTCTGGGTTCACGAAATCTTTGTGGGGTAATTCTTGAAGAACAATTTGTTTCTGGCAAAAGAGAACTGTTCAGGAATGTAAAGAGAAAGTTTGGTTTTGCTCTGTGTTCTAAACTGAGGCCAAATGACTCCTTATATAGGAGATCAATAACAGAAACCGAAAAGACACAACTGTTCAGAAAACGGTTAAGTCGGTTGGGAAAGGGTTCAACCCAGCCAGGAGCTCTGCCCCTTGGAACCCCAACGGGGCACTGCCCCACATCCCGTCTGGGGCTTCGCCCCTTGGAACCCCGTTTCAATTATTCGCATTCAATTATACGTTGGCTCGACGAGCGTGCACTCTGCACTACCCTAACTCGTTTCCAAACTTTAACTCATAATTGCATCGGCCTATAGTAAATCACGTTACTACTAAATGTAATACCTCAAAATTTGCCCTCTCATTTTCATGCCATTTAGCATATCCTTTCATACATTGCATTGCATTTAGATCACAATTGCATCATAAACATACATGAACATACATCTCCATTTGAGCTTTCACAGGTTGCGACTGGCCTTTATTTCTTCATGCGGCACGTGCACAATAATCTCAGAAGAAGCCAAAAGTTCTCGGTTGATTCAGAGGAGTTTAAGCTGAATATCAGTTTTATGGTGCAGTTTGCAAAAGTTGTAACTTATGCTCGGAAACTCATTTTGGCTTGAAACTCAATATTTTAGACCGTTTCATTATTCTCTACAACTTTTGTGTTCGGCTCGGAGGCCAATTCATCAAGGAAAATGGCGGGATTTATTTGTTTCTGAAATTTCGGTTTCGCCGATTAACTGTGCTAGCGGTATTCAAGAGTTTGTAACTTCTTATTGGGTCAACATGTCTGAGAGATTCATATGCCAAAATTTCCGTCTTGATATCCTTTCCAACTTTTGGGTTTTGGCCGAGAACTAATTCTTTGAAGAAGATCTCAGAATGTGCGAGTCTTTAGAGTCGACATAGTGAAAAACAGTGCTGAACCGGTGAGTTTTGAACACTAAAAAATTCATAACTCTTGGATCGTTTATCGAATTGATGTCATTTCGGTGCCTAAAATTCCGTTTAGATGTTATCTTCATTATGTGAATTCAGTTTTGGTTCGGTCCAAGCGGAAGGATCTCGAAAATGCGAATTACCAATAAGGTTCTTTGATGCACTGCATTGTCTGTCAGATTTTGTAAAATTCATAACTCGGTCAATTTTCATCGGATTGCACCCGTTCTTGAAGTGTTGGTTCAAAAAATTTATCCTCTTAAAGTTCAAAGACAAATGCGAGTTTGAACGGTGCTCCAAAGATTATCGTTTTGGTTTATTTCACAAAACTGAAGTGCTGAACCGAAGAAAAAGGCTGAAAGTGGTTTCACGAGAAAATTCATATCTCCCTCGTCGTTTGTCCGGTTGAGCTTAGATTTTAACACCAGGTCACTGACTCATAGATCTACAACTTTTCTGACAAAGTCGAGTCGAGATTATGCTCCGAAGAGGTTGACCTCGTCACATTTTCGAGTAGCGGACACCAAATAAGCCGAAAAAACAACTTATTCAGTGACGTCTTGCAGCTTAAACGTATCGATCGCACTCGATTTTGATCGTATGACGTTCGTTATTTTTGCATTGCAACCGTGATTCAGAGGCGGACGATGTTGTGGAAGGTTCAGAGTCGAAATTTCTTGCCGAAGATATTGTTATTTTCACTTAAGCCGAAATTCTAACTTTTGGCTTTCATTTTACACTCCACTATATATTCTTTTGACCCACAATTTGTCTCATAACTTCAATCATAATTTAAAAACACCAAAAAACTCTCACAAACTCTCTCTAAAGGATCAAAGTTCATTCTCTCAATTCTTTCTCAAGAACACAACAACAACTTCATCAAGAACTCAAGAACGCAACAATTCCGATCAAGCTTCCGGTAGCCGAGCCGCCACGAACCACCACCGCCGGTCAACTTCACCACCGTAAGACCACCATCTTCCGCCACCGGCAGCCGCGCGGCCTCTCCTCCTCTCCTCCGTTCATGATCGCGTCTCACTTCCTTCGGATTCGCAATTTCTTCGTCGATTCTTCATTCGGTAAGCTTCTTAAACTTTAATTCATGAATAATTGTTGAATTGTTTCTTGAATTGAATTTTGAAGTTGAATTAATCTTGTGGAGATTATGTGCATTGATTCATAATTTTATTATTGATTGATTCTTGATTAATTTATCCTAATAATTGTTGTGGTGCATGATTGAAAAGGCTTGGTAAAGTTGACATAGAATAATCGGTGAATGTTAGGTGTTTGACAAAATTCCTAAGAGAGCTAATTATTATGACTTGATATTGATTGAAGTGCTTGACTTTTGAATTCATGCTTGTTTCATTGTGTAAATTCGGAATAGGATAGGTTGAAGCTTAATTGTTAATGTTGTTCATGTGTCGCGTGTCAATAAGTGCGTTTTGGTCATAACTTCCTAACCGTAGCGCGTTTTCGCGAATGTGAATAGTGTAAATTGACTTTGTTGATTATTCCGGAGCCATTGGTAAACTTTTTAGTCGATTTCGGACAATTTTTTTCGGCTATTTCACTACTGCCAGCCGATAAAATCGGCCAAAAAGTTCCACTTCCGAGCGGAATTTTCAAAATCCGATTGCATATTTGAATCCGTTGGCACGTTTGCAAGTTACCATGCGATTTTCGTTCAATTTCGAGTCGATGATTTTTGACGCGTTTTTTCGTTTCAAGGCTTTTTATGTTCGGTTTGGTGCGGTTTTGATGCATTGGTCTTGTTTTGACTTGTACTTATGTTTGTTGATCATTTGCCATTCATTGCATATAAATTTGTTCGATTCCGGTTTGAGTTTGCATGTTGTTTATGTTAGAGCATAAGTGCTGCCCCGTTTTGAAACGTAAATTTCAATGCATGTCCATGACTCGTACATTCATCTTTCTATTTGATTTTGAGTTGTGAGACATAGGTGCAACTTCCGGTTGCACCTCTTTTTGGTTTCTAATGCGTTTGTTGAGTTCATGCAAGGTTCTCGCAAAGATCTTAACGACGGTCGTTTGGTTGGTATTCCACTTTATTTGTGGGATACCTTTGGATTCAAATGATATTTTGTGCCGTTGTTTTTGTTTCGATTATGGGGGATCTTCACAAAGCAATTATGGAAGATGAGCATTTATTTTGCTCATGGGAGATTACAAGGCTTGGCTTGAAGTTTTTTTTGGATTTCTTTTATGTGAAAGAATCGGCACTTCGACCAAGTAAGTAATCTCGATTCTCTACTTTAATGCATCATTCTAGTTGTATGCGACTTAGGATCATATAACTTAAGGTGCATATTGAGCCCTCCCACCTGAGGCATTGGATTTATTTGTGATTTTTGACGATATGTATCGATTTCGGAACTTAGGGATTAGGTTACGAACCATTAGGATCGATTCCTTTCACTTCCCCTTAAAATCCACTTTTTTGCCCGTTTCGTCGCAATTATTAAAAATATTTTTAAGTGAGATAAAATTCTGGAAAAATTCATGAGGGATCCTTATCCTCTTAATTAATTTTTCATATTTTTTGTTTCCAGATTTGGGTGGTTTCAATATTTTATTTGGATTTTAGATCATAAGCTGTCCCAAAAAGGAAGGTTTTGGCATAAGGGACCGAAATCGATTTTTCCCCATAGGTGTGAGACCTATTTTTTGTGTATGATTAATCACTGTAATTTGTGACATTTTGATGCTCATTAGGCATTTTTTTCATAATTTTTAGTGCCCTTTTTGATCCACTTTGTGGAGTTGTTTTTGGTGATCATGCTTTGTCACCTTGCTAATAAAGGAGTTTGTTTTGGCACTTTGGTGCATAATTTTGTAGAATCCTTTTGTACCATGTAATATAATGACTTTATTATTCCAGGGATTTAATTTCATAATTTTGTAAGGCTTTTTTCTATTTTTCCATGTCACCTAGATCCTAGGTTGATTCATGTGTTTATATGTCGCATAACCTAAATGTTAAGAAGGCATTCATGCCATTTTCTTGAGGGGATTTTTGGTAGCTTTTAGGAGTTTATTATAGGTCATTTTTATGTCTTTAATTCCAGTAATAGGTCATTTTTTGAACCATACTCATTTGGTTTGTTTTGGTGCTTTAAAGTGCATACTTATGTGAACTAACTTTAACCTAAACTAGTTTTTCTTCTCCTCTAAATAATAACATTAATTATGTGGAAATCATTAATGCCTATTCATGCATTCTAATTGCATCTCATGCCTTGTATGCTACTGACCCATAATCATTTCATGCATATTCACATGTCATTCTTCCTTAACTTTCATCATGTGCGATCTTATGCGATTTTTGTTCGTTTCTTCTCATATCTTCTTCTCATTGCTCCATATGCCTAATCCATTGCATCCATGATTGTATATTCATTCATCCTCATTCATAAGCATTCACTACTGACTTTTGTGTTCATTTCATGTATTCATTCATGCTTGTAAGCCATATGCATTCATATTTCATCCATGAGTCCTAATTTGCATTTAGGTGAACTTAGGTGAACTTTTTGTACATAGTTTGACATAGTTTGATCTTGTGAGGTATCCTAGAATCCTTAGGGACCTATAGCATGTAGCTACTGACTTTAGAAGTCATGTAACCTTTAGGTACCTTCACCTTTAGACTTAGGTCTTATTTTGAACCCTAGTTCCATTCTAGGACGTTTATGGTACTTAATCGCTTTCATGCTTTGATTTTACTTTCAATATGCATTGTCATGCTAACTTTTGTTTTGTAGGGGGGAAGATTGAGGTAAGCCTCACTTCATTCCTATCTCTTATGCATTTTAATTGTCTTTTCCTTAACACTTGGTGCTTGCTTATAGGTTTTCCCTTTCTTTAGAAACAACTTACCTTCCTTAGGAAGTAAGTTGATTTCTAAGTTCTATTTTCTTCTTTTCTTTTCTTTCTTAGGATTAGAATACCTCATTAACCATAGGATCTCCCTTTTGTATATGATAAATAACTTAGGATTGTTTTAGTCCCCCTTTTAGGATTTTGTCCTTTTGTGATCCTTTTGGTTCTTTTTCTCTTCTCATCTCATAACTCTAAAAAACACTTTAATAAATCTGAAATGATACATTGATCCATAGCCTTATTCCATGAGGTATGCTTGTAGTCTTCCCATCTTGGGATAGTACATGTTTACCTTGTGATGCACAAGTCTGATCAAGGTATCTTATTCATAAAGAAAAGCATAAAAAACACTTCTTCATGTAAATAATCAAAACACCTAATTAGTAAACAAGTTAGTGAGCCTAGGCCCTAATCTTTGGGTTCAAGTTTTGGGGATCTTCTCCTTACTTGAGTATGCTTGTTCTATTATTCCATCTTGGAATGTAGTGACAAGTGTACATTCCATGGAAAAGAGCTTGAGTTCACTTCCTTGTGATACACTCCTAAAAGCTTTCTAAAAAAACACAAACAAACAATAAGCGCCTTTCCTTCGGGAATTCTTTTCTCATCTCCTTAGCTCCGTACGCGAACTTGCTCCTACTTGTCACTTTGCAAGACGGTTACACACTCGTCGTCCGAGCCTGCAACACCTGAGCAATGGCATAGGCAGGTCAAGCCTTAATTCACAAGCAATTTCCCTTTGTTACCCCTAGTTAGGCGAACTACGTCGACTCTGATCCTCATTATCCCGATGAGGTACGTAGGCAGCGGGGTAGGGCCCGTTCGAGCACATTCTTTAATTTCCCTACATTTCCCCATTCTTTTTTTCCATTCTCTTTTCTTATTCCTTTTCTCATTTCAGTTCCATTCCAGTAGCAGTTCATTTGTTCAGCAGCAATTGTATTATTTTACCCTTTGAAACAAAATAAGCAAGCGTGGATCCCGTCGGGTACGACGGACGATCTGGGGTGCTAATACCTTCCCAGGTCGTAACCGACTCCCGAACTTAGATCTTTGGTTCGCAAGTCCTTGTCCTTTCCTTCTTCCTTAGGTTTGTGCAACATTACCTTTCCCATTCGTTCGGGATAAAAATGTCTGGCTGGCGACTCTACCTTTTCCGCGCCACTTTCGCGTTTGTACTAGGATGAAAATCCCGGGAGCGACAGCTGGCGACTCTGCTGGGGACTTAACTTGATTCTTCTGGTTCCCCTTGTAGAGTCAATCCTAGCGCCTGTTTGGTTTTGTTTCTCTGGGTGTTTATCTGTTTGTTGTTGTGTGCTTTAGTTTAGCTTTACTGTTTTTATTTACAGTTTTTACTTTACAGCTTTACTTTACCGCATTTATTTACCGCTTTCAGTATTTTATTTTCTATGCATCATATTATACTGGACTGTCTGGCTGTGCTGGTTTTCTTTGGTGGGATGGGTGTTACTTGTTATTGAGAGATATGAGCCAAGTACCCGGCTCGAGTGCACCATAGGACTTAGAGTGGTTCCACTTTGGCCTCATGAGATCTTGTCATGGGGGTAGTAGTGAGTTCCACACCCAGGTTGCGATTGTCTTGGAAATGTCTTGATTTGGGGATCTTCCTCTCTCATTACATAACCTTGACAGTTATGTGCAGCTGGGGACCGATCATTGAGAACCTTGTGGAAACATCCCTCTTTAGTGATGACAGTGGCAAACCACATTTGTTGGCAAACCCATTCGCATCCGAGGGCCCACCTGGGGATCGCATAGGATGACCTTGTTTCCCGGACTCAGCTGAGGCCTCCCTGAGTAGTACATAATGCCAAACCGCTTCCCTGATTTGGTCATGAGCCATTTCTCGGAAATGGTGAACGTATTATTGTTATTCGGCTTTGAGAGTCTATGATGTTGACCCGAGTAGCACACCTGTGTGATTGGGAGGGGTTTACAGGTTTGCAGGAACCCTAAACTTCAACATACCCACTTTGCCAGTGTTGTTCAGTGTTCTATGGTTCTTTGATTCTGAGATCCGGGATTTCTATTCAGAGAGATTGTTACTGTGATTACCATTGTGACCTTGATATTGTGACTGTTATTATGATTCTCTACAGACACTTGGCTCGTTGTTCAACTTCAACACCATCAGTGACTGTTATATTATGTGATCCAGTTCTACAGTTATTGGGTTCTCAGTTATGGGGTTCTATACAGAGATGGTGCCGCTATTGTGGTTCTATACAGACAGTTGGTTCACTGCTCAACACCAACATCAGACCATTGATCACATGCCTGCTGCATACATGACATCATAGCATTCCAGCACACACGTTCAGTTATTTCCGAGGATCACATATATGAATCATGTTGTTGGATTTTTCTGTGTCAAAACTTGAATCAAAGCAGATAAATTCCTCAGAAATAACTGAACATGGCATTTGCATACATCTTTGCATTCTTGACAGGTGTTCAGAGACAAATTCTTTTCCTGACTTGATTTCTCATCAGAATAGACAACTTGAATCACAGTCATCAAGGTATATATTTGAAGCAACTTCGGGCGGAGGTAACCGAAAGGAAGACCCAGTTGAAGCCATTCAGGGCAGAGGTACAAGTTTTATTTCAAAGTCAGAAACTGCTGAAACAAGAAGTCAACCAGATGAAGACTCAGATGAGCTTGGTTATGGAAATTCTGAACGAAGCTATTTTTATCCCTATTGAGGGGAACTACGCTGCTCTGATTCTCCATTGGTCAATGGAGATACGTAGGCAGGAGATCGTGCAAGATCTTTCCGAGCAACCTTATTTATCAACTTTATTATCAACCTCTCCCCTTCAGATGTCATTTGTCAGCATCCAACCTGAGCTTCCCAAGAGTGTCCTAGGTGCAGAGCATAAGGGTATAGGCCAGAACAACTTGAGAAGAAGTTTGATCATATTCTGAGGTAGTACGCGTAACAAGTTTGCTCATTTGATCAGATTCAAACTGGTTGAGCTAGTTGCATTAGGATCATCTCCGACAAAGCTTCCTCTGGGGTTTCAATGCCAAGTATGATTACCACTCTGGGGCACCTAGTCGTTTAATTGAAGTTTGCTAGTCTTTCAGAGGTAAAGGTGAAGACAAGGTCCCGAATTTGATCGACTCCAAGACTATTATGTTCATGCCAGGTAAAAGTGAGAATATGGCACCAAAACATTAATGGAATGAATATCCAGATTTTTGACTATTGAAAGTCTCCAAGAGCAATAAGTTCATACGGAGTCAAGCCTCCTCAATAATGGCAATCACGATGTAAAGGCTAGATGCAAGTACCACTCAGGGGCATTTAGGCATACAATTGACAACTGTGATGCGTTTAGGCACAAGGTTCAAATTTTGATCGGCTCAAAGGTCATCATGCCAGGAAGTCTGCCCATATATTGAAATCTCCTCATCAAATTGGCATCCTAGTTTGCAAAGGCATCTTCAGAAGCAATAAGTCCATACAGAGTCAAGTCTCCTCAATGACGGCAATGTTCGGCTTCTTTACTGCATTTTCATTTGTAGTTTATATTGTTTGTTTAAACATTTGTATGCATGCATGAAACTTATTTGTTTTTGAATGATAGCCATAATAGAATGCACATGTTTTTCTTGAAGTAATCCATTCGTATTCACTCATGATTTTGTGTATGTGCATTGCAATACCAACTATTGTGTTTAAACTCTATTAAGGAGGATGACGAAATGAAAACGCAAAAATCTCTAATTGTGTGCTTTTGAGAAAGACCATGTTGATGATGTACAGGCATTGTTTCAAATCCTAAACACCGGAGATATAAGGGAGATAGACCCTCGCCAACCCATTTGAGCCTTGAAGTAGGAGTTTCTTTTCGCATGAAAAAACCCTTGCATTTAACCCAGGGGCAGGGTAGGCGTCAGTTAGTTTGACCGAGCATTCAAATTTCAAAAAGGAGTGCAAATCTGAGGATCCATTACCTTTCGTTGTACCAAATCAAGAGGTCTAATGACCAGAAACCACAATGGTTATCCCAATCAAGAGGTCCAATGCCAGAAACCACAATGGTTATCCCAATCAAGAGGTCCAAAGACCGGAGACCATAATGGTTATTCCTCAACAACCAGGAAGTGAGACAGTCACGACCCTCGCAAAGCATTCAAGACAAACAGTGTCGCACGATTTGTTCAAAAAAAAAAGAATAAAAAAAATGAATGAGGAAGCCCGCTAAGTCGAAACTTGAAATCAAGCGACTTAGGCAAAAATTAGGGCATCCCGCTGGACTTCACAATCAAAGATTCACAAGAATCAGTCCAGGAAAAAGTTAGGGATAAGAAAAATAATGCAAAAGCGAAAGACGAAAAGGATTTCACAAGAAAGATCCTTAAAACAAGAACAAAGTCGTGTGGCACAGACACCAATGATAAGAGGGGTGACTGACTCCAAATGACAACCTAATTGGTGCTTAAACCGTTAGCGTAATTGGTTCCTCAACCATCACAAAACCCTTTTTGAGAGGTGAGCGCTTGTGAAAGCTAGCTGATAATAGGAATGGAGAACATCACGGAGATGGGTGGGCACAAATAAATTTCGAGCCTATATCCTTTGATTCTATAACCGTTAACCAGGCCACGATACAACCCTCAAAAGTCCTAACTGAAACAGGGTTATTTTGAGAGCGTACTACCACAAGATCGCGT
This sequence comes from Lathyrus aphaca, assembly GCA_963966055.1. Lineage (NCBI taxonomy): Eukaryota > Viridiplantae > Streptophyta > Magnoliopsida > Fabales > Fabaceae > Lathyrus > Lathyrus aphaca. The sequence goes on from OZ014521.1 coordinate 96,630,659, forward strand.
TCCTGACTCCTATGAGTTGTGCTAAAAGTTCTTTGTTGGTGTTGCATGTGCGTGCTTTCATTCATCAAAAACCAATGTCGTATTTAACCAGTGATTCACTCACAAAGGTTGGCAACATCTTTTTACAGTAAAACTTCAAGATTAACATGTGTGTTGCATTAGAATTTTCATTCTTAAAATAAACATTTTCTGCTTACGTACATTTGTTTGGCATCATAAAAGTTTACATATGGAATCTCAGTCCAGAAGCTTAATCTTGCCAAGTTGAGAAGTCTGAAACTTCCGAAGGGCAATCTATCGAGGTGCACTTTTCAAGAAAACTCCATTGAGTAGGGACTTTCCCAACAGTCGTGGTAAGAGCCAACTAATCTGGGGAAATTATGTCGAGCAATCTCTTCAAAGTTCAACCAAGCTGGGGCAATCACTTCGAGATTCAAATCTCTCAAAGAGCCATTAGTCTGAGGCATGTATTCAAATTTCAACCAAACTGGGGCAATTACTTCGAGATCCAATCTCTCAAAGAACAATTGGCATGGGTGTTTTCTTCAAAACACAGTCATTCAGGGGTGATCACTTCAAGACTTGTACCGGGGCAGGCCATCCTAAGAGCATGAGAAGTACTTTCTCCCGAAGACGGTAAATCCAAAGCACCTATCCAAAGGTCAAAATACTGGGGCATAATATTTCACGGTGATATGAGGTTTTTTAATCCTCGTGAGGCAAATTTCTTTCATAGACCATGCAGTCTGGGGCAGTTATTTCGAGATCCGACGAATCTCTCCAAGAGTTTGAAGACACTGAGGCATTTCGTATACTAGTTTTCTGTAAAATCCTCTTGAGACATTTTCTTCCGATGGACCTTAATCTGAGGCGAGTTGAAAATTGCAAAGAATCATTGTTCACTCATGATTAGTCGGCAACCTAGCAACCCAGGGCTAGGGGCAAAGCCATTGTCGGCACAGTACTTCAAGAGTTGTTTCGTCGGTGGACTTCATTGATTAGAATTCCTTAGCAAGTCTCATTAGACAATTCCTTCTCCAGTAGTGCGACAAATGGAAGGTTACTTCTGGAGCAGAAGGATATCATCGTCTCTTATCCCCAGCATGAGACGCCTTACATCTCTCATTCCCAACATGAGAGGATTTATCTCTTATCCCAGCAAGTGGCAACTTGAGCTCTTATCTTCAGCGGGAAGCTTTATCATTGACATTATCTATCATCCTCAGTAAAGTGGAAGCTGAAATTTCTCCCAGCAAGGTAGCAGAAGGTGGGTATCATCCCCAAGCAGAAGTTTCCCTTCAGACAGGGGCAATTCTCAGCAGTATAAGGGGTGTCATTCCTCCCCAGCAGTTTTCTCCCTCAGCGGTGCCATGCCTTTGATTCCCCAGCCAAGTCTGAAGATGATTCGGTCCCCACAGAGTTCATATTTGATTTTCACCTCCGTCCGTGAAATATTTCTCATCCAAGTTGCCATACTTTTGGGTATTTGATGATACAGCCAGGTATTCATCACCTCAGTCAGAGTTGAGTGTCCAGACCTCTTGACTTGTCTTCCCCTGTAGAGTTGTATCTCTTGCTGCCAATCAGGCATTTGTCTACCGCTCGTCTGCGTTTGTCAACACTCGTTTGTGTTATCCCTAAACGGAGTTCTCCCCAGCGTTGGTATTACTGCTTTATTGTTGCTCGTCTGCATCTTTCAACACCCGTCTATGTTGGCTCTGTGGTATTGCTCGTCTGCCTTCCCCCCAACATTGGCTTATGATTACCTTGATATTGTTCGTCTACAATTTTCTAACACTCGTCTGTGTTTGGTTGTTGTTGCTCGTCCGCAATTCCTCAACACTCGTCTGTGTTCTGATATGATATTTGTTGTTGCTCGTCTGCAACCTCCCCAACACTCGTCTGTGTTTGGTATTGGATCCTTTGTTGCACTCGTCTGTGCCTTGACATGTATTCTCTATTGTTGCTCGTCTGCAACTGTCCAGCACTCGCATGTGTTTGTTTGAAGCTCGTCTGCTTTTATCCCCCAGAAGTCGTTTGTGTTCTGAAGCTCGTCTGCTTTGCCTGGGTACTCGTCTGTATCATCCTCAGCACTCGTTTGTGCTAGCCTACACCTGAATGTGAAGATTTGCTGTTTACCCTGATATTTCTGTGACTACTTCAAATGCTCGTCTGTGTTTGAATTTCTGGTATTCGTCTATACCAGTGGCTGATACTCGTCTGTATCATTGCTTAAGGCACTCGTCTGTGTTTCTCAGATCATCGTCTGATACTCGTCTGTATCATTGACTTATGGCACTCGTCTGTGTTATCTTGATGATCATCCAATACTCGTCTGTATTGAAGAGGTTTCGAACCCTGACAGTGGGAATTAAATGTCGAAATGGTTACCGGTCCTGGCGTAACAGGTAAATCCGAAGGAGGCTCGTCTGTCTCAAGCACCAATTATGGTTGCTGCACCTGGCGTAACAGGTTTGCTCAGAAGACTTGTCTGTCTTATACCATATATCCGCGGATAATATATGAAGAAGGTTCGTCTACCTTGATTGCATGTCTATCCCACAGACTTAAATGCATTTCCGGTCCTGGCGTAACAGGTAAATCCGAGGGAGACTCGTCTGTCTCTTGTTTTGAGGACTCGTCTGTCCAGCTCCTGGCGTCACAGGATTTTTTTTGAAGACTCGTCTGTCTCATGTGTTAAGGACTCATCTGTCCAGCTCCTGGCGTCACAGGATTTTTTTTTGAAGACTCGTCTGTCTCAGTTTATATGCTTGAAGTGTTTAAGGACTCGTCTGTCCAGCTCCTGGCGTCACAGAATTTTTTTTGAAGACTCGTCTGTCTCAGTTTATATGCTTGAAGTGTTTAAGGACTCGTCTGTCCAGCTCCTGGCGTCACATGATTTTTTTGAAGACTCGTCTGTCTCAGTTACAAGTTCTTGCAATGTCTGAGGACTCGTTTGTCCGGCACCTGGCGTCATAGGATTGTTTGAAGACTCGTCTGTCTTAGCACTCTTATTCCAGATATCAGTTTCAACTTGGAAGAAGCTCGTCTGCTTTTTCTCCCCTTCAGTCACCAAAGCGTCATTTGGTCGGGTTTATTTCCCGGTGTTGCATTCTTCGTCAGAGTGCAAATTTCTGGTCTTCTTGGTATTCAATCACAGTTTATCTTGAATGGTCGATAGCTCGTGCTACCGTCCTTTTCAGATTAACAGATGATTGAATAGGGGCAGCTGTAATACCTCAAAATTTGCCCTCTCATTTTCATGCCATTTAGCATATCCTTTCATACATTGCATTGCATTTAGATCACAATTGCATCATAAACATACATGAACATACATCTCCATTTGAGCTTTCACAGGTTGCGACTGGCCTTTATTTCTTCATGCGGCACGTGCACAATAATCTCAGAAGAAGCCAAAAGTTCTCGGTTGATTCAGAGGAGTTTAAGCTGAATATCAGTTTTATGGTGCAGTTTGCAAAAGTTGTAACTTATGCTCGGAAACTCATTTTGGCTTGAAACTCAATATTTTAGACCGTTTCATTATTCTCTACAACTTTTGTGTTCGGCTCGGAGGCCAATTCATCAAGGAAAATGGCGGGATTTATTTGTTTCTGAAATTTCGGTTTCGCCGATTAACTGTGCTAGCGGTATTCAAGAGTTTGTAACTTCTTATTGGGTCAACATGTCTGAGAGATTCATATGCCAAAATTTCCGTCTTGATATCCTTTCCAACTTTTGGGTTTTGGCCGAGAACTAATTCTTTGAAGAAGATCTCAGAATGTGCGAGTCTTTAGAGTCGACATAGTGAAAAACAGTGCTGAACCGGTGAGTTTTGAACACTAAAAAATTCATAACTCTTGGATCGTTTATCGAATTGATGTCATTTCGGTGCCTAAAATTCCGTTTAGATGTTATCTTCATTATGTGAATTCAGTTTTGGTTCGGTCCAAGCGGAAGGATCTCGAAAATGCGAATTACCAATAAGGTTCTTTGATGCACTGCATTGTCTGTCAGATTTTGTAAAATTCATAACTCGGTCAATTTTCATCGGATTGCACCCGTTCTTGAAGTGTTGGTTCAAAAAATTTATCCTCTTAAAGTTCAAAGACAAATGCGAGTTTGAACGGTGCTCCAAAGATTATCGTTTTGGTTTATTTCACAAAACTGAAGTGCTGAACCGAAGAAAAAGGCTGAAAGTGGTTTCACGAGAAAATTCATATCTCCCTCGTCGTTTGTCCGGTTGAGCTTAGATTTTAACACCAGGTCACTGACTCATAGATCTACAACTTTTCTGACAAAGTCGAGTCGAGATTATGCTCCGAAGAGGTTGACCTCGTCACATTTTCGAGTAGCGGACACCAAATAAGCCGAAAAAACAACTTATTCAGTGACGTCTTGCAGCTTAAACGTATCGATCGCACTCGATTTTGATCGTATGACGTTCGTTATTTTTGCATTGCAACCGTGATTCAGAGGCGGACGATGTTGTGGAAGGTTCAGAGTCGAAATTTCTTGCCGAAGATATTGTTATTTTCACTTAAGCCGAAATTCTAACTTTTGGCTTTCATTTTACACTCCACTATATATTCTTTTGACCCACAATTTGTCTCATAACTTCAATCATAATTTAAAAACACCAAAAAACTCTCACAAACTCTCTCTAAAGGATCAAAGTTCATTCTCTCAATTCTTTCTCAAGAACACAACAACAACTTCATCAAGAACTCAAGAACGCAACAATTCCGATCAAGCTTCCGGTAGCCGAGCCGCCACGAACCACCACCGCCGGTCAACTTCACCACCGTAAGACCACCATCTTCCGCCACCGGCAGCCGCGCGGCCTCTCCTCCTCTCCTCCGTTCATGATCGCGTCTCACTTCCTTCGGATTCGCAATTTCTTCGTCGATTCTTCATTCGGTAAGCTTCTTAAACTTTAATTCATGAATAATTGTTGAATTGTTTCTTGAATTGAATTTTGAAGTTGAATTAATCTTGTGGAGATTATGTGCATTGATTCATAATTTTATTATTGATTGATTCTTGATTAATTTATCCTAATAATTGTTGTGGTGCATGATTGAAAAGGCTTGGTAAAGTTGACATAGAATAATCGGTGAATGTTAGGTGTTTGACAAAATTCCTAAGAGAGCTAATTATTATGACTTGATATTGATTGAAGTGCTTGACTTTTGAATTCATGCTTGTTTCATTGTGTAAATTCGGAATAGGATAGGTTGAAGCTTAATTGTTAATGTTGTTCATGTGTCGCGTGTCAATAAGTGCGTTTTGGTCATAACTTCCTAACCGTAGCGCGTTTTCGCGAATGTGAATAGTGTAAATTGACTTTGTTGATTATTCCGGAGCCATTGGTAAACTTTTTAGTCGATTTCGGACAATTTTTTTCGGCTATTTCACTACTGCCAGCCGATAAAATCGGCCAAAAAGTTCCACTTCCGAGCGGAATTTTCAAAATCCGATTGCATATTTGAATCCGTTGGCACGTTTGCAAGTTACCATGCGATTTTCGTTCAATTTCGAGTCGATGATTTTTGACGCGTTTTTTCGTTTCAAGGCTTTTTATGTTCGGTTTGGTGCGGTTTTGATGCATTGGTCTTGTTTTGACTTGTACTTATGTTTGTTGATCATTTGCCATTCATTGCATATAAATTTGTTCGATTCCGGTTTGAGTTTGCATGTTGTTTATGTTAGAGCATAAGTGCTGCCCCGTTTTGAAACGTAAATTTCAATGCATGTCCATGACTCGTACATTCATCTTTCTATTTGATTTTGAGTTGTGAGACATAGGTGCAACTTCCGGTTGCACCTCTTTTTGGTTTCTAATGCGTTTGTTGAGTTCATGCAAGGTTCTCGCAAAGATCTTAACGACGGTCGTTTGGTTGGTATTCCACTTTATTTGTGGGATACCTTTGGATTCAAATGATATTTTGTGCCGTTGTTTTTGTTTCGATTATGGGGGATCTTCACAAAGCAATTATGGAAGATGAGCATTTATTTTGCTCATGGGAGATTACAAGGCTTGGCTTGAAGTTTTTTTTGGATTTCTTTTATGTGAAAGAATCGGCACTTCGACCAAGTAAGTAATCTCGATTCTCTACTTTAATGCATCATTCTAGTTGTATGCGACTTAGGATCATATAACTTAAGGTGCATATTGAGCCCTCCCACCTGAGGCATTGGATTTATTTGTGATTTTTGACGATATGTATCGATTTCGGAACTTAGGGATTAGGTTACGAACCATTAGGATCGATTCCTTTCACTTCCCCTTAAAATCCACTTTTTTGCCCGTTTCGTCGCAATTATTAAAAATATTTTTAAGTGAGATAAAATTCTGGAAAAATTCATGAGGGATCCTTATCCTCTTAATTAATTTTTCATATTTTTTGTTTCCAGATTTGGGTGGTTTCAATATTTTATTTGGATTTTAGATCATAAGCTGTCCCAAAAAGGAAGGTTTTGGCATAAGGGACCGAAATCGATTTTTCCCCATAGGTGTGAGACCTATTTTTTGTGTATGATTAATCACTGTAATTTGTGACATTTTGATGCTCATTAGGCATTTTTTTCATAATTTTTAGTGCCCTTTTTGATCCACTTTGTGGAGTTGTTTTTGGTGATCATGCTTTGTCACCTTGCTAATAAAGGAGTTTGTTTTGGCACTTTGGTGCATAATTTTGTAGAATCCTTTTGTACCATGTAATATAATGACTTTATTATTCCAGGGATTTAATTTCATAATTTTGTAAGGCTTTTTTCTATTTTTCCATGTCACCTAGATCCTAGGTTGATTCATGTGTTTATATGTCGCATAACCTAAATGTTAAGAAGGCATTCATGCCATTTTCTTGAGGGGATTTTTGGTAGCTTTTAGGAGTTTATTATAGGTCATTTTTATGTCTTTAATTCCAGTAATAGGTCATTTTTTGAACCATACTCATTTGGTTTGTTTTGGTGCTTTAAAGTGCATACTTATGTGAACTAACTTTAACCTAAACTAGTTTTTCTTCTCCTCTAAATAATAACATTAATTATGTGGAAATCATTAATGCCTATTCATGCATTCTAATTGCATCTCATGCCTTGTATGCTACTGACCCATAATCATTTCATGCATATTCACATGTCATTCTTCCTTAACTTTCATCATGTGCGATCTTATGCGATTTTTGTTCGTTTCTTCTCATATCTTCTTCTCATTGCTCCATATGCCTAATCCATTGCATCCATGATTGTATATTCATTCATCCTCATTCATAAGCATTCACTACTGACTTTTGTGTTCATTTCATGTATTCATTCATGCTTGTAAGCCATATGCATTCATATTTCATCCATGAGTCCTAATTTGCATTTAGGTGAACTTAGGTGAACTTTTTGTACATAGTTTGACATAGTTTGATCTTGTGAGGTATCCTAGAATCCTTAGGGACCTATAGCATGTAGCTACTGACTTTAGAAGTCATGTAACCTTTAGGTACCTTCACCTTTAGACTTAGGTCTTATTTTGAACCCTAGTTCCATTCTAGGACGTTTATGGTACTTAATCGCTTTCATGCTTTGATTTTACTTTCAATATGCATTGTCATGCTAACTTTTGTTTTGTAGGGGGGAAGATTGAGGTAAGCCTCACTTCATTCCTATCTCTTATGCATTTTAATTGTCTTTTCCTTAACACTTGGTGCTTGCTTATAGGTTTTCCCTTTCTTTAGAAACAACTTACCTTCCTTAGGAAGTAAGTTGATTTCTAAGTTCTATTTTCTTCTTTTCTTTTCTTTCTTAGGATTAGAATACCTCATTAACCATAGGATCTCCCTTTTGTATATGATAAATAACTTAGGATTGTTTTAGTCCCCCTTTTAGGATTTTGTCCTTTTGTGATCCTTTTGGTTCTTTTTCTCTTCTCATCTCATAACTCTAAAAAACACTTTAATAAATCTGAAATGATACATTGATCCATAGCCTTATTCCATGAGGTATGCTTGTAGTCTTCCCATCTTGGGATAGTACATGTTTACCTTGTGATGCACAAGTCTGATCAAGGTATCTTATTCATAAAGAAAAGCATAAAAAACACTTCTTCATGTAAATAATCAAAACACCTAATTAGTAAACAAGTTAGTGAGCCTAGGCCCTAATCTTTGGGTTCAAGTTTTGGGGATCTTCTCCTTACTTGAGTATGCTTGTTCTATTATTCCATCTTGGAATGTAGTGACAAGTGTACATTCCATGGAAAAGAGCTTGAGTTCACTTCCTTGTGATACACTCCTAAAAGCTTTCTAAAAAAACACAAACAAACAATAAGCGCCTTTCCTTCGGGAATTCTTTTCTCATCTCCTTAGCTCCGTACGCGAACTTGCTCCTACTTGTCACTTTGCAAGACGGTTACACACTCGTCGTCCGAGCCTGCAACACCTGAGCAATGGCATAGGCAGGTCAAGCCTTAATTCACAAGCAATTTCCCTTTGTTACCCCTAGTTAGGCGAACTACGTCGACTCTGATCCTCATTATCCCGATGAGGTACGTAGGCAGCGGGGTAGGGCCCGTTCGAGCACATTCTTTAATTTCCCTACATTTCCCCATTCTTTTTTTCCATTCTCTTTTCTTATTCCTTTTCTCATTTCAGTTCCATTCCAGTAGCAGTTCATTTGTTCAGCAGCAATTGTATTATTTTACCCTTTGAAACAAAATAAGCAAGCGTGGATCCCGTCGGGTACGACGGACGATCTGGGGTGCTAATACCTTCCCAGGTCGTAACCGACTCCCGAACTTAGATCTTTGGTTCGCAAGTCCTTGTCCTTTCCTTCTTCCTTAGGTTTGTGCAACATTACCTTTCCCATTCGTTCGGGATAAAAATGTCTGGCTGGCGACTCTACCTTTTCCGCGCCACTTTCGCGTTTGTACTAGGATGAAAATCCCGGGAGCGACACTAAAATACATTGATGATACTAAAATCACCAACATATTTTACCTTTTTCTTCTATAAAGTCTCTGAAAATTAGGAAGGAGTTGGAGAAAATTCAACAAAGATTTTTGTGGGGGAATTTGAATTTAAAAAGAAGATTTACTGGATTAGTTGAAAGTCGATTTACACTGTTGTGAATATATATGGAATATTGAAATAAATCCTAGTACGAATATCATATCATCGAAATCCACTCACATGTTGTCAAATTGAATCTTGTGTTGTAGATCTAATTGTTTAAGTCAGTTGTTTCTTCCCTTGCATGAGCGAACTCTCCTTCTAAATATTCCTTCAGAAAATTAAATTAACATAAGATATAAGGTATCAATATGACACATTTGAAGATATTGATAAAAAATTAAAAAAGATGAGTGAGAATGTTAAGGTGTATTAACAACTTAATTTATGGCATCAAATTTGTAATAGTATTTTCTAGTCTTGGACATGATACATTTTTTACTTATACAAATTTGATGTCATAAATTGAGTTATTAATACACCTTAACATTCCTACTCACCTTTTTTTTTAATTTTCTGTCAATATATTCAAATGTGCCATATTGATACATAGTAAGCTTATATTTGATGTTAATTTAATTTCCTGAAGGAATATTTAAAAGGAGAGTTGGCTCATGCAAAAGAAGAAATAACTAGTCTTTCTCAACTGTTGAAAGTATGAATCTATCTCACCTTTGCTAAATTAATATGCACACAACTTATGCATTGTTGAAAATTCGAATTGATAAGCAATTGGATCCTTTATGTTAATTATAACACAAACACATGATCTTCACTTATTGTAACTTAAGTATTTGATTTTTTTTTGTATCAGTGTTGTACTTATTGTTTTAAAGTTACCTTATCTCTATGCTTAATACATATGCTTAATACATAACACGTCTTGTATTATCCTCCATCATTCCTGATAATTTTGCTTATTATATTAACATTGTTTATTGTTTTTCGAATCAAAAGGATATTAAGTCAACTTATTTCATTGATATATATATATATATATATATATATATATATATATATATATATATATATATATATATATATATATATATATATATATATATATATATATATATATATATATATATATATATATATACATAATTATGGCGGTTACAACCGTCGTAATAATATATTAGAGGTTGTTTCAAAACTGTCGCGAATGTTACGGCAGTTGAAACGACAGTCTTACAAATCGACATAAAACAGTCTCGCGACACATGATTCTGTGACATAAGAGAAACCGTCGTGACTTGCAATTTGCGTCGATTGTAACCACCGTAATCTGCCAAAATTAATTGTCGTAATTTGTCAATTTTTTTGTAGTGGTATAAGGGAAAATAAGAAGATAAAACCCTAATTGAAAAGGGAGAAAGGTTATTTGTTATTCTTGTATACTTGCAATCTTGTTTCAAGAGAAAAGAAAGAATAACAGTTTATAACTAATCCTTGTTGTTATCCCTGATTACCCTAAACCCTAACCCTTGTGAGTTTCTTGATCATAAAGAAACTTATTATACTTTGTTTCTAAGATATCTGATTCATAACAAATTGGTGCGGTGAGCGTGGAGAAGATGCCTTCAAAGTATGAGATTGAAACGTTCGCCGTTGTGAACGACTTCGGTCTGTGGCACTTGAAAATGAAAGTCCTACTTGTTCAGCATGGTTGCTTGGAAGCGTTGAAGGGATAAGCAATCATGAATGTTGTGTTAATGGCAGCGAAAAAGATGACGATGATTGAGAAAGCACACAACGAAATATTGTTGAGCCTTGGTGATAAGGTTCTCCGACAGGTATTAAAGGAGACGACGACGTCAGGGTTATGGTTGAAACTTGAAGGTTTGTACATGATCAAATCGCTAGTGAATCGACTATACCTGAAGCAAGCTTTGTATTCATTCAAAATAAGCGAAAACAAAGTGTTGGCTGAGCATTTGGATATGTTCAACAAGCTGATTCTTGATCTTGAAAATATTGATCTGAAGATCGATGATGAAAATCAAGCGTTGTTGTTGTTATGCGCTTTGCCCAAAATACATGCTAACTTCAAAGAAACTCTCTTGTATTGAATAGAGTCTTTGACCTTTGAAGATGTTCAATTTGACTTGTACTCTAAGGACTTGAATGAAAGAAAGGAGCATAAACCTTCGACGGTTGGTGAAGATTTGTTCGTTAAGGAGAAGACGTTGGAGAGGTCCAAGTGCTAAAGGTTTCGATAGACCATAATGATGTTGATATGATCACCAAGACGTTGCCCAATTGCAAGTTTTTCCACTGTATGTAGTTGATAAAGTTGCATGAAGAAAGCTAGTTTGTTTCTTGTTGGTATAAGATTTGTTCCAAGGTGGAGATTTATGGAATATTGTAACAAACCCTAGTACGAATAATATGTCGTCGAATTCTGCTCACATGCTGTTGTAAAATTGGACCTTGTGTTATGAACTCAATTGTTTAAGTTAGCTTGTACCCTAAGTTAGCTTGTAATGAGTAATTGTTAAAAAAAACTCATTAGGTTAGTATGTTAGTTTTCTTATAAATAGCATACTAGTATCTCATATTTGGTATAGGGGAAAATAGGAAGATACAAATCTAATTCAAAAGTGAGAGAGGTTATTTGTTATTTTTGTATATTTGTAATCTTGTTTCAAGAGAAAAGAAAGAATAACAGTTTATAACTAATCTTTATTGTTATCCTTGGTTACCCTAAATTCTAATTTTTGTGGGTTTCTTGATCATAAAGAAACTTATTATACTTTGTTTCTAAGGTATCTGATTCACAACAATATCAAACTAATCTTCTGATTAAATCTTATTAATCACATTAGTTTTGATTGGTTAGATTAGTTGATTGGTATAATAGAAATTTGGTATGAAGAATTTTTTTTAAAAAAAATTTATGTTAACACACAATTTAGTACTAAAATTTAGTCTAACAACCATTCAAAGAGAGACAAATTACTTATACTTTTTAATTGTGCTTTTGAGTTCTAACTTGTGTTGTGATGACAAAGCAAGTTTTGATTTTATATACATTTTCCTACTAATAGCACCATATGCTACTAGGTACTTTTTCTATAGGCTGAGTCATACAAATATATCATTTCCATTTATTTAGATGGTGGTGGATTTCATTGACATATACCTATAAAAACACCAAAATTAACTTGGTATATGATGTTGATCGACTTGTCACTAGTTTAGGAAGATAGATGGATTCCTCTTTTGTGTTCTAAATGCTTAGTGACACTTTGTGTTTTTGGATATAAAAGACAGAAAATCGATGAAGTTTGACCTACCCTAGTGCTGCTAGCTTAAAATTTTGAAGAAAGTGTTGAAAAACATGGAAATAAATAGTTTAGGTTTTTTCTAATTGATTTAGAAATATATAGGCTATATAGGTTGAGTGTTGTACTCTGTTCATATACTTAAAAGTTCAAAAGCTATTTTATTTTTGTTTTATTAGGATGCATGTAGTGGTGCAACTTTAACAAATTTTGCTAGAGTCAAAATAAATACCTATTATAGATCAATTATTTGTTTTTCTTCAATAAAGATTATACTTAATATGGTCTTTAATTATAAGACCTTTTAGAATTTCTGTTTGTCTTTAATATAAATTATAAGACATTTTATAAATTTTTGGATGTCTTTACTTAGTATGTATAACTTACTTTTCTACCAATTAAATTTTGGGATCATAGCTTTTAACATTATCTTATAAATAGGCGGCTTATAGGCGGCTTATAAATAGACAAATTACTAAAATGTGGCTAATCTTACAAAATGTATGTGATATCATATTATATTTGATTTGTATGAGTTGATTTATATGTATGATTTTACATAATATATGTGACAGAATATTTTGTTTGATTTACAATGAACATATAGAATTCATAACTTTTTCACATACAACAATCATTATAAATAATTAATCACATAAGTTATGACTGATTATTTTTCTCTCTGAACAGACATTGTGGATAAACATAAGAAGACTAAAGATGTGACTTCTAAAAAAAGACTAAAGGTGCAATATTATGATGCCTTTAAGTTATGCCTTTAACTTATGAACTATTTGTGATTTTGATGTACTTTGCATGGAGTTATGACTGATTATTTGTTGCAGTATTTATTTATGTACACTAGTCGTATTGAGTTAGTAATGATTATAGTCAATTAGTTATGCCTCCATGTTTCTGCAATATGTTGATTGTGTTTGGTTGTTATACACAGATAATGCTACGACAAACAAAGTTGCTTCTAGCAGCACTTCATTGAAACCAAGAGGCTGGATGAGGATACAGAGAATTTAGCTCGTGAGTTTTCAGCTCTCACTGTTAATAGTTGAAAAGTGTGGTTATCCTACTAATATGTTACATTAGTCATATTTTTTTAACAACATATTGAGACTACTTTTCTATCTTATAGATCAAAATTTGAGACTATAAAACTGAAGAAAGAAAAGCTTGTTATTTTAGTTCATTTAGCCATGTTTTAGAGTATGCTTTCCAAAACATAGTATATTAAGTGTCTATTTGGTGAGAGGATGAATTATTTCTTTTACTACTGATAAACCCAGCAGAATAAAATATAGATTTTATGGAATGTAAATTAGTTCATTTACTAGCTTGGGCTTACTATATAGATATAACATTTGCATTTTTTTCAATATTGTTTCTTTAGGTTGTAATAGCGTGACTTATTCTCCAAAAAAAGAAAGAAGACTAAAGGTCCGACAACATTGTTACATTTCATTGCTAAACTTGGTGATGGTGAGAAATACCACATTTATTTCGATCCGGATACTTTCCAACCTATTGGTCAGTATGCCGCAAAGTTTAAGAGTTATTTGTCGTTCATTACACGTAACAAGGTTAGTTTAAATGAAAAGAAATGGAAAAAGATAAGCGAAAACTTGAAGGACACGATATGGAATGATATTACAATATGTAATTTTAATTAATTCTTTTATAATTTATTTTCTATAATTGTTGTTTCAATTGCTAACACTTATGTTTTGTAGGATAAGTTCACTTGCCCCACAAATGATAAATTTAGGAGCATTAGTTTGTTTATATGGGGGAACGGTTGAAGCAATTTAAGACATTGCTCTCAAATGTTTATATATTTGGGAAAGACGATAAGGATGGAGATACAACACCGTTTGAAAAGTATACATTCGTCAAACAAGAAGGTTGGGATTTGTTTGTCGAGACTCGGAAAAAAGAAGACTTTCAAGTTAGTTAAATTTATAGATTTATTTTTGTTATCTATATTGATTTTATTTTGACGTTTAATATAATGTGATTTATTTGTAATAGGAGAAACAGCTAAAAGGAAAGATGCATGCATCAAAGAATATCCATCCTCATATTTTGTCTCATGGTGGTTACGAAAAACTTAGGGCAAACATAATGGAAGAGAGGAGGAAAAGATTAATTGAAGAGACCAATGGTGATGAAAGTTTAGTAGGTGAGCCTCAAGAAATAAAATGATACGAGGCATGGTTGATGGCTCGGTAGAGGCCATCTGGAGATTTTACATCTGAGGCAACAAACTTAGTAGCTTCTATGATTGTAAGTAATAAAAAATTCATTATAAAATTGAATTTCATTTATTAATTAGTAATAACTTTACTAATTTTATATCATGTTTTTAGGGTGATTTGGTGGAAAAAAGAACACAAGGTGATATTTTGTTCCAAGGGTGTGAGGATGTATTAACGGTTGCCCTTGGAACAGATGAATGCCCCGGTCGGATCCGCACTGCTCCGAGGGGTGTGGGCTTTAAGAAATTCTATGAAAATTTTTTTTGCCCCACCTCAAGAGGCGTCTCTCAAGATGAAATTCTAGCCTTGGAGAAAAAACTGAATGCAGATTTCCAACAAAAATTATAAAAAGAGCTCCAACAACAAATGAAAAAGGAGATGCAAGAATAGAGAGCTAATTCCTACAAGAGCTGCAATTGGAGTTCTGCCCTTAGAGGATTAAAGAGGTGTCTTAAAAGAGGTATGGGTAATTTTATTTAATTAATTGATAAAAAATTTACAAATTTAATTCATGTTTACTTTTATTTTTTTACAGAATGTGCAATCTCTGGATACAAGCGCTAACGGAAGTTGCTCCAAGGTTTTGGCTACTGAAGATCTTATAAAAAACACATGTACTTCTGAAGATCACTTAAAAAAGATTCAAGATCTTAAGGAATATTCCTTTTCATTAGTTGAGATTCATGAAACAAGTGGATTTTCTGTATTTATTGATAGGGTCGACTTGAAGGAATTAATTGTTGGTATTAAATGGCTTTACACCTCTATTTTGTTTGTATGGTGCTCGTAAGTATCTTATTCTATTTTTAATTATGTTTTCTATTTATCATTTATGATTAACATTTGTTTAACAATTCAAACATCTTCATCGCATCTCCAAGAATGTCAGCGAACTATATGGTTTTCTTGATCCACATAGGACGCTTATTATTACTAGATCGCCCGAACAAATCCAATCATACATATAAAATAAGTTGCATGGTGAATCAAAAAAGTGTTACTTAGGGCCATTGCTAAATCAGTAAGTACATGTTTCCTTGAAGGTTTCTTAAATTTTTTAATGATATTTTGTAATATTTAAATTTTAGTGATTTTAACTCTTGTTTTGGATACATCAATCATTGGCAGCTGTTTGTAATTTGTCCTAAAGATAATGATATCTTTTGGTTTTGTTCTTTACACAAAGCTCCCAAGAAAAATCTTAAGGCCATACTTGAGGGGTAAGAAGCCTAAATCAAGAGATATTATTTATACTTAACTTTTGTACCTCTTAACTTTATATTTATAACTTACTTCTGCTGTAATTTCTTTTATCAGAGTTGTGGAAGGATATCATCTATTAAGAGGTATTAAGAATAAGAAGCCTAATTGGAAGATTGTAAAGGTAAGTGAGTTATTTTGTACTGCCCATATATGTATATCATAGTTGGTACTACCCATATTTCAGCTGCCTTTGTTCAATAATTTGTTATTGTGTATTTTTTATGGGTTTATGGTTGCACTGATACTATAACTAGTTATAACTATAGATACAAACTTTGTAGGCAGGTTTTGTTGGTAAATACAAACTTTGTAGGTCTATTCTGTTGGTAAATATTTGAGACAGATTGACTTCAGATAAATACTTTGTAGGCCTGTTCTGTTGGTAAATACAAACTTTGTAGGCGAAAATCATCTGAGTAATACTACACTACTACCAAGGGACTGGTCTTTCCTCTGTCCTGCTATCCATGCCCTTCCCTTTATAATACGTGATATGAATAATCAATCCTCACTCTAATTTACATTAACTTCCAGGAAATAGTTCAATGTTATTTTAGGTATATATTAACTATTTTTAATTTGTGACATGAAGACAAAAAGATATATAGGAATAAGGTTTAATACTTGTTATCTCCATGTTCAATGATACTTATTCTGATCCACTTGGATTGGGCTTAGCAGTGATGGAACATTCATGTGCAGTGGTGGTTTCAATAGGAAGTTAGGAATGGAAGATGTAGCTCTTTTCATCTCTAATCCAGATTAATTTGGTCTTAATGCTTAAGGTTAATGCCCCTTTAAATAAGTATAACACAAATAGTTAGTATATACCTAAAATAGCATTGAACTATTTCCAGAAACATGAAAATATTTTACACACATGATCCTGTTATTGTTATAGGTTACACAGATTATCCTTTTCTCAACAAAGGAAGTGGGACTGAGCTAATTTATGAATTAGTGTTTGACTAGATTGTATAGCCTATAGGCCCCGGTTTCATGATAATAGTATACATGTATCATGTGCTATAAACAAAGGTTTATGGATTTAAAATATTGTTTGTGTTCATTCAACCTATTTGTGTTAAAAAAATTATAACTACAAGACCACATCTAAGATCCTTGTTTCTGGAAAAGGGAACCAAATATCAGTTTGGGTTTCTCTAATACACATGCTCATCATAGGGAATCGAATATCAGTTTTACTTGTCATTACTCTTTAAATCATGCAAGAATTTAAGTGTCCTTTTAATTAGTATCCATATATCATAGGTGAGATTATATATTCATCTTTTCTGACAACTATCATACATTTTTTTGGTGTCTTAATTGTAACTAATATTTTATATGTAGTCACATCGGCAAGATAACAAATGGGCATGTGGATATTATGTTATGAAGACTATATTCGACATCGTTGATGCTTCTATTGTTGAAAGATTCAACGAGATAGATAAGTTAAAATATTTTCGTATTGCATGTATTTAATGAAAAACATGTAAATTGTTATTTTAATATGTAGTTGTTTAACTTATTATCTATAAACTTGTAGGTATTCACAGACACATCATGCTATGAAATAGAGACGATTGACGACATGCGACAACTTTGGGCCAAAAGATTTTTGGAGATGGTTGAAGAGCAAAAAAAGTTTGAAGAGAAAATGCAAATGGTGGAAGAGCAAATGGTGGAAGAGGATGACCAAGAAGACATTCAAATATTGTCAAATCCAAAACCAAAGCGAAGGAAAAAAAATTATATATAAATAGTTTATGTTAAATATGATTTTGATGTAGACTTTATGCTATTAGATAATATGATTTGATAATACCTATATATACTATGATGTTAATTAGGATGTTTGTTTTGGATGTACTTTTTGTTTATTGAATGTTTAGTGACATTCAAATATTGTCAAATCCAAAACCAAAGCGAAGGAAGAAAATTATATATAGATAATTTATGTTAAATATGAGTTTGATGTAGACTTTATGCTATTAGATAATATGATTTGATAAGACCTATATATACAATGATATTATGATGTTTGTTTTAGATGTACTTTTTGTTTATTGAATATTTAGTAGTATTAAAAAATATTTGATTAAATCAAACAGGGTCTAAATATAATTATGTATAATTTGTATCTAGGGTCTAAAGATAATCAAATTGGGTCTAAATATAATCCTGTGTAAAAATGCCAAGATAAATAGTAAAAAAATCGGGTGTAAACATAGTAAAATCGGGTGTAAAATCGCCAACATTAATAGTAAAATCGGGTGTAAAATCGCCAACATCAATTGTAAAATCGGGTGTAAAATCGCCAATATCAATAGTAAAATCGGGTGTAAAATTGCCAACATCAATAGTATAATCGGGCGTAATACAATATATTTACACCCTATTTAGAAAAATAGGGTGTAAACTTGTCATCTTCTATTGTAAACATATACCATTTTACATTCGATTTTTATCAAAACAGGTGTAATAAGTTTGATTGAAATGAAATTATTATACATGTACACCTGTTATAAAACATAGGTGTAAAATGGAATATATATATATATATATATATATATATACATTCATTTTAAACAAAAAAAATGGTGTACTATACCATCTATAAATGTATATATGTAACAATTTACACCCGATTTCTATTAAAAAGAGTGTAATATAACATAACATTTACACTCGTTTTAAACGGGTGTAAATTAGTCAGACATTTCTCACCCATTGAATTCACACCCTCTAAAAACAGGTGTTAAATGTAAAAAAAAGGTGTAAATTACACTTTCTGCACTAGTGGTTATTGGTAGTTAGTTAGAATATCTAGCTTCTCATTGGTTGTTAAGAGATAAAGCAATGTATATAAATTATGAGAGTTGTTCTCTTATAACACAAAAACCACAACCCAAACGATAAATTTACACAATATACACATTATTACGAATATCGACACACAAGTTCAATTTTTCACCGAAAACAATCAAAACAATTAGAGAGATGCATAAAGATGGACCTAATGATCTACCCATCCTCATACATACATTATTCGTCTCTTAAGTGATCAAATAACTTCACCCTTACCTTAGTGATGATCCTTCAAAGTTCTCTAAGCCCTAGCTATGCTTCTCTCTTCTGTACCTTTTTTCTCCCAAATATGATCGTTCCACAATGACTTTCCCTTTCTAATTTCCTTCTCTTCCCACTATAACCCTTATACCCCTAATATGACCTTCCTTCTTTACCCTTACTAAACCTCATGAATGGACCATTTTGACCTTACTATCTCTTACTCATATTATCCAATTTTAAATTAATAAAATAATAATAAATAATTATTTAAATCTAAATAATTCCAACTAAATTATTTAAATAAAATAATTATCTAATTACTATTACTAATATTCCAACTAATTGTTTTTAAATCTAAATAATTTCATTTAATTATCTAAATTAAGATTAAGCCACAATACATGTTGTTCTGATCAGTCCGAGCAGATCCTCGTAGCCTTTAGCGTGGGGCAGCAACAACAATTGTGGGAGAGGTGGTGGTGTACCTTCAAGGTACTCAAACGCTCAAGTAAGTTTCATAAGGAGAATTATAACAATACTAAAGTGAAAACACTAGTGGGTTGACTAAATTTTGGTAAAACATATTAATGATAAAGATGAAGAAATCTGGGAACGAGCCAACATGAAGAAATATGATCATGATCAAAGGTGTCGAAGAAGATGTCATAACATGAAGACTCGACATCCCGGACTAATGTAAAAGATTGGTTTATATCTGTTCCAAATATGTTTGAAGATCTGATGCATTTTTAGGAGTGGATCAAGGATCAAAGATACGAAGCCCATGGAACAGCTAAAGGCTATTTAAGGAGACTTAGACCTAGGGTTTAATATAACTTTGTAATATCTTTTGTAACCTAGTTCTTAGGAAGAAAATAAGGATTAGGATTTTGAGAGTCGCGAACTCTTTAGTATTTACAAGTATCCCTTTGTATTGGTTTGATACATTATGGTAGGCATATGTATGATACATGTTCAGAAGCCATTAGGTAATTGAATGTATATTGTTCTTGGATGAAGCTTTAAAGCAAATTCGAGTTAACTTGTTGGTCAAGAATGCTTGACAGAATTCTGTATTGACAGAGAATGAGGAAGATGTCACAAGCGGTGTTAAAGGGAGTGAGAGAAGGTTCTCATATCAAAGATGGAGTTCTTTGATAAAGATATTCATTGGGTAGTGATCTTACTGGTGATCAGAACCTTGAAGTAGGCCAGAAGCTTTGTCTATGATGCTAGAAGTGAGAAGGAGAGGGTGTACCTACAAGGCACTCCAATGCTCAAGTAAGTAAAGGTCAGAGAAAAGGGGCAAGTACAAAGAGTATTCTTAGGGTCAAAATTGGATACCTGAGCCTCTCAGGTTTATATAGTGCCCCAATGCATGGCCAATTGGTCCCTATTATTCGGGCGCGAAGTATGAATCTCCCAAAAATAGGTAAATTCCAGAACTAGCCGCTAGAATGGGCAGATCTTCTCGGAACTAGTTGTTATGCTGAGCATAGGGTGTTTCCAAGCAGGTGCATTCCAACCAGGTTATAAATGATTGTCTATATATGACGGGTGTTGCACCCCAAAATTTTCCATCACCTAGATAAGACATTATGTACTAAGGTGTCCCAAGAGGTTCACAAGGTATCTCAAGAGGTTCACAAGGTTCACAATTAGTCAGAAAGTTTGACAATCCCCTCAGACAAAGCATCCTCCTAAGCAATGCATCCTAAACTAGGGTTTTGGATTTCATCAGGCTAAATGGACTTCCAAGGCTTCAAGTGAGCTTCATAGCATCATATATGTCTTCAAGAATCCCTATGTCAAGTTTCAAGGCTTTCCCAAAAGGTTTGTTCAGTCAGATGATCAGATATGCAAAAATCAGTCAAAGCAGTTAAAAAGTCAAACTGAGGTCAACTGTGGTCAAACCAAAGTCAAACTTCATGTTTTTTTGCCAACATCAAGTATATGAAGTAAATTTCATCATTTTATCAAGGTTTTATCAAAATTCATCAAGGAGATTTCAGATCATCAAGAATCAGGAGTTTCTAAATTAGGGTTTTCACAGGAAAAGTCAACTGAACTTTGACCAGCCATAAATTTCACATGATTTATCAAAAATTTTCCATCCAAATATCATTTTGAAGGAAATTTAATTCTCTACAACTTTGTGTCTCACAAGCCAAGCCCAAAAATGCTTCATTTGGAAGGTATGAGCTAAGACATTATAGGTCATTTTAAAAGTCAACAAAAAGTCAACATCTTCCAAAGGGCATAATTTGAAAATGGTAAAGGATATGGACATGATACCAAAGAGGTTGGTTAGAGGACTCTCTAAGATTTCCAAAATGTCTAAGAACACCTTCATAGCCTTAAAATTGAGGGATTTGTGCCTTTGCAAAGTTGAGAAATATTTGAGAGGTATATTGAGCAAATGGGGGCTTAAAACCAATTCTTTCCACATGGGCTTGCAATTTTGTGATCCAATCTTCATGATATCATCATACATGACCCAATGACAAGCAATTCTGATTTTTTATATTTTATTTGATATTCATTTGAATTTTATTCATTTTAATTCAAATTAAATCAAAATAAAATCTAAAAATCAATATTTGGACATGATTCTTCTTCTAGAAATTCATCAATGCTATTTAACATGATTGGATCTTATTCAAATTCGTGCTAGAACAGATTGATCATCAGGTTTCTTCACATTCAAGTCATTCAAAAAAGCCCATAAATCCACAAACTCTTGACCTAATTTACATCACCATATATACACAAACCTATTACAAAGACAAGGGACGGATTTCCAGCCTCCAAGAACATCATTCAACCTTCAACTTTTCAAAGAAAAAGTCAAATTCGGATTTTGGTTTTGAGGTTGTTTCAAAGCAAGATAAAGGTTGCAATACCTTCCCTGATGTTCATTGAACCTATTTGCATCATTTGCATCATCAAAAACACCCTTGAATGCATAAACCGAATTCATACTTAAGCTTGAAATTTTGATTTTTGATTTTTCTTATGAGCTGTATAAATGGAATTTGATTGTATATTGTTTTTTACATTGATGTTTGCAATGTTTCTGGGTGGTTTGATTTGAGTTTTAGTGCAGGATTGATGGTACACCATTATTAGGGTTTCGAAGGTCCAAAATCAGGAACCCTAGCTACGAGTGATTTCGTTTGAAATTGAGGCCTTAATTGGACTTAGAGGACATGCTTTGACTGATTTGAACCCTTAGAATGAATTTATATTGTGTATTTTCCGTTTTTGAATTTCTAGGACCTATAGCTACGAAGAAAATCCGTCACTATAGGCTTTAGTGACGGAAAGGTGTCACTAAAAGTCTAAGACGACGGACAGAGGAAGAAGACAAAGCTTGGCGCGAAAATTCGTTTTGAATATTTGTTTTATTTTATTATGTTTTGTTTAGGTTATAATATCACAACGCGCTGGCAACTCAGTTGGTAAGGCAAGCGTGTGTGTGAGCGTGAGAACCAGGGTTCGATTCTGGCTGGGTGCGTTTGGTCTTTTTTGCTTTAATTTGTTTCTTTTGCAGGATTGAAAATATAATGAATTGGTGATGTAAAGAGATCACCAGCACACGCTGACCCAATTGGTTTTGTGTTGCGTATTTGAGGTAAAGGACCTGGGTTCAAATCTCAGGTCCTATCTTTTTAGGTCTTTTTTCATGTTTTTTCTTATTTTTCCTATTTTCTTTATTTTTGATTTAAATTAATATAATTAAAATATTTTCTAAAACTAATAACCAATAATATTTTCATAAAATCTTATATTTTCTAAAAAATTCATAATTATTTTCTTAATGTTATTATTTTGTATTAATTTTATAATATTTTTGTATATAGTTATTATATATATTTTTGTAAATAAATAAATAATGTATTTTAATTATAACCAAAAACCCTAATTTTCTTAATTAAAATACTAACCCTGATTTTTCTTTTAATCCTAAAAATTAACTTATTTTTTTTCTAAACCCTAATTATTAATCTTTATTTTTATTAATATGTAAATAATTTAATATTTTGTTTATTATTATTAAATTTGTTATATTTTCTTAATTAACTTCTAAAAAATTTCTAATATTTATTTAACCTAAAAATAATTTTTCTTTTTAAATTCTTATTCTCTTTATTTATTATTCTAACCATTATTATTATTATTATCTTATTTTTGCTAATATTTGATTATTATTTATTATTCTTATTATATTTATTATCATCATCATTATTTTTATTATTATGTAACTGCTAAAGCCATGTAATATTTGTAGGTTTACTTTTACATCTTTATTTTATTTTGTAAATATTTTACTGTATGGTTAGTAATCTTAGGGTGTGTATAACCTACATGTAATTAAAAATAATCTAGAAAATTAATTTAAATAAGATAAATACTTGAACATAAACACTCACACACGTAAGTCGATCTTTGATCGCCATCTTGCACTTCCTAGGGTATCCCTCTCAGTTGCCTTAAATATGGTCAAGTCCCTCGAACGTGGGGTGTCTTAAGCAAAGTCCCTTCACAGATAAATCATCAAGTCCCTAAAGATTTAAAAGATCAAGTCCCTTCGAGGTTACCTACGGAATAATGATCTTGTCCCTTCGAATAAATGATGATAGTCCCTACGAATTGCTAAAGACACCCCTTAAGTTGCTTTCTATGACCATACGATGACCCTACACTTGTCCCTTAACACATCCAAGGTAATGACTACTTATTCCTTAATAATAGGGATAGTCTTACCATTGAAAGAACATACGAGAACATGAAAGACTTAATCTAGGGTAGGTACCTCTTAGTTACTTGCTCACTCTTCAAAAATACTTTTCACACCTCACAATATTTTCAAAACATTTTCAAACAAGGCTTTGTATACATCCATACGAGGATCATTATAAAGTACTTAGAAAATTTTAATCACACACTACACCTTTCTCAAAACAATTTAAAGTGAGCTAAGTAACTAAGAGCCCATGGATAACCATGGATATAAATGGTGCTAACACCTTCCTTTTATATAACCTACCCCCTGAACTCAAGTCTTTTAAAATAGGTTTTTCCTGTTCTTTTATGTCCTTTCCTTTTGGATAAAATAAAAATCGGTGGCGACTCTTGCTATCCGCAACATTTATAGAAAGTCAGTTCTCCCACCGTGTTACAATGGGCAGGGTTGAGATGGGCAGTTGTCCCTGAAGATCAGTTAGCCAACCTTCCTCGGCATAAGGGTAGGAGGAAAATGGATTTCCTTTGTCTTTAACTGGTTGGATCGAGACTGATGGGTCGTTCCGGGAAGCTGCCTCGAGGGAGGGGCAGGAGATGATTTTGGGCATAAGCATTACCATCCATGGATGTCTGTCCTGTGTGTAAGGGGCAGGAATGTGATGGGTGGGCAGAGATTGTCGGTTGGATATCTCTCGCCGACAGAGGGGCAAAGGGAAAACCGGTCCCCTTTGTCCTCAATTGGATGAATCTAGGTTATTAGATCATTCTGGATGCCAAAGTGGATTGAGCCATGCCTAGTCATTGGGCCAGTCCTGAACAGGAGCTCCCCTAAGTCTTTGCTCCTGAGCATATGAGTGATGACTTAAGTGTAGCTCATAATCTCAGAGAGAAATATGCATGGTCGGTGCGTGCTCGAGGAGATGGTGACGTACCCGAGGAACAAAAATGTTGCCTCGTCTGCTGGAGACATTCTTACTCGCTTATTATTACTTAGTTTTACACGATGCTCATCGTGAATTCTCGTTTGTGTCGCTCCCGAAGATTTGCATCCCGGTACAAGCGCAAACGGTCGGCGAAAGGAGAAAATGAAATGAAGTGAAAAGAGTCGCCAGCTAGGCATTTTTATCCCGAAGGAAAGGTAATGCTACATGAACCTAAGAAAAGATGGATAAGACGATCGCGAACCAGAGAAACTGAGAAAGGGGGTTGGTTACAACCTGGGAAGGTATTAGCACCCTGATTGTCCGTCGTACTCGACGGGATCCACGCTTACAAGATTGTGTTTAAAGGGGTAGGTGTATGTGCTATCTGTGTGCAAAAGCTGGAAAAGAATATACAGGTGTCAGTGCAAAAGATGAATTGCTCAGGAACTGAGGCTTAAAAGAGAATGCTGGAAGAGGGGGGAGACACAGAGACTTTTATTCAATAATTTTTAAGTTATGCCTACGTATCCTCTCGTTCAATGAGGAAGTCGGAACACCGTAGTTCGACTCAAAGAGACTGAAAGATAAATTTGACTGTGAACTGCTTACTTGTCTATGCTCAAGTGTATGACTCGTCTGGCTCGAGTGCTAACTGTCTTGCATTAGACGGAAGAAGCGAGTTCTCGTTTATGAGTGAGTGTGATGAGAAAAGAATCCCACAGGAGACGATTATTTTTTGTTTTTGTGTTTTCAGTCTTGTTATTGTTTTTGGTGTTTGTCATAAGTTAACGAGCTTAAGCCTAAATCAAAGGTTGTAAACTCATTATATCCTCCCTGATTAGGGATAATGAGAATACTTAAGTATGAGATAAGCATCTCAACTTAATTACCATGATGATGTAGGATTAAGATCATTAACCTACTTGTGATTATTTAGATGTTTTTGGTTTTTTTGTTTAGTGTTAAGTAATGAGTTTAAGCTATAATCAAGGATTAGTGAACCCATTACACCATCCTAATAGAAGGATAATAGATGAGAGCACTTAAGCTGAGGAAGATACCTCAACTTAATCCATGGTTAGGGATTAAACTCATGACAAAACAAGCCTTTATTAAAGTGGATTTTAACTAAGGGTGAAATTAAGAAGTGAGTTTTATGATTGTAAGACAACTTGAGGGGGACTTGTCCATTAAACACTAGGGTTAGTCCTTCTTAACCATAAAGGAAGAATTAGAACCCTAATGTAAGGCCCAAGTTACAAGATAAAGTCTTAGTGATTATTAAGATGGATTGATTAAGAGGTTTAAACAAATTAAGGGTTTAACACTTAGGATTAAAGTTATACACTCCATCCTAATAGAAGGATGCAGGCATAACCCTAATTCCAAAGTCCTAAACCTTAAAGGTTTAGTCTCTAATGATGAGAAGAGAAGAGAGACACAAAGATGACTCAAAGGTAAAAACTAAGGGGGGACTAATCACAACCCTAATTATTATCATGTTTGGATGTTCCTATGGTTTGTAAGGCTTGAGAAAGATCTTCAAAGAGGCCACCAATGGAAGAAGCAGAAGAAAGGAGGAAGAAGCAGAAGGAATAAGTTACTTACTTCATTGAAGAAGATAAGTAACTTAGAGAAAGAAAGGGAGAGATGAACATGAATGAGCAAGCCCACTGATTGGAAAATAGCAAGTGTACTATTTTTACCGATGTAGTAATAGAAGGGAGTAACCCCAAATATCGATCTCAAGGACTGCTTAACAAAATAAGTTCTAATGGATTGATTTCAATTGGACAAAAATTATGGTTAAAAGTTTGATTTTAGATTAAATAAAATAAAGTTATTAAAACGTAAACTAAAACAGAGAGTTTTTACTTATATGAGAATAATGTCAGGGACGGTGTATGATCCGCAATGCAATGACTTAATAATTTCTCAATTTTACAGAGACATGCTATAAAAAGTGTATTTCCTATGTCAATAATGTTTTTCCAAAATTCCTTTAGAGAAAAACCATTGGTATTCTTCCTCGACCTTGATTCCTCAACGGTCACAGAAGAATATCAAGCAATAATTCTGACATAAAATGGTTTTCACAAAATATTCCAATTCCTCAGTAATATTTACCGTGATAAAATTTATGCAACAAGGTTAGGATGGTTGGTCAGACCAAATCCTAACCACGGTCAATTATCCAATTTTCCAACAAAGACAAAGCATTAAGAACGTTGCATAAAATAAAGAAACGGATTTAATCGCATAATCTCAAAATTAAGAATTCAAATTGTCATTACATAAAGCAAATCAGGGACACCCCCCTGGCATTGGGGGGTTTAGCCACTCATGTTCATAACGAAAATAAAAACAGAGCAAGAATATAGAGACATTACAATTAATGTAGGATTCGTTGGATCGTCAATCGCTTTCGTTCTTGATCAATCCTTCTTCTCCCGTTATCGTTCAAATCCCCCAAAATCCCCAAATCAAAAGTAAGTGTTTTACAATCATAATCATCTAATATAAATTAGTCTTCCAAAAACACCGCGAAAAGACCATAATGCCCTTGCAGCAATATAACAAAATATCAGACTTTTTCTGGTTCACACAACACGGGCCGTGTTGTGCAACACGGGCACCCGTGTTGTGCCTCTGAGTCTTCTCAATTCATCCTCTTCTTCAGATGCTATGACACGGGCCGTGTTGTACAACACGGGCACCCGTGTCACAGCACTGGTTCTTCCTTTTCTGTCTCAAACTTCTTCTTCAGCTGGTCTCCACAACACGGGTCGTGTTGTACAACACTGGCACCCATGTTGTGCTTCTGATATCCTCTTTTGCTGTCATTTTTTCACGCTCGGATCATCTTTTCGAATGCTTCGAACAACCGATTAGATAATGACCTGAAAACACATTAAAAACAACCACATAACCCATACCAAAGATAAAAACAGATAAAACGATTAAAACTAAACTTGCATGCTACATTAAGAAAACTATGACGAAACATGAACGAAATACTTCAAACGAACGAAATTAAACTCAAAGGACAATGAAAACCGGCTTGAAAACTACAACTAAATATCACTGATCACCCACTCAAAGACAATAAAAAATGCAGCAAAGATGCATATGAAGAAGATGAAGAGAAATGAGAAGTGAAGGCAAATCCACTTCTCAAATTAACTTATCACCTGAAAATGTTAGCACAGGATGCATAAGGAAAGAAATGAAATGGAACGAAACATATGCAATGACAAAGATCAAAACCAGAAGCATACACATGATGTAAATGATGCTATGACATGATACAAAGGCATACCAAGTGCAATGAATGGTCATACAAAGATGAGATGCAAATGGATGCATGCTTTGAAGTTTGAAAGTACATGAAAGTTAATGAAAGGAAATGAATGCAAATCATGGCAAATGAATGCAGAAATGATCAAGCATGATTCTAACATGTCCTAAGATGTCTAAGATGACATATGAATGCATGAAATGTCATTTCAAGTTCATGTATGGATGCATATGCAAGATGAATGCAAATGAAGATGCAAAATTAGGGTTATAAGGTAATATGAGATGCATATGAACAAAAAAGAAGCAAATGACATGATAAAAATTTGAAAACACACTCAAACAAACCCTAAACCTATATTAGGTTACCATCCAAAGGGGGAGGTCAGAAGCTAAACCTAGAAGGAGTTATGAATTTCCTAAGTTTCTAGGGTTTTTTGGGGATCTTCAATGAAAAATTCTAAACAAATTGAAAATGAAAGATAAATTCATGCCAAAAATATCTTAGGAACTAAATGATGTACACAAAATAATGCAAAAATAATCATCTTCAAACTCTTCTTGGTTAGGCAGAAAAGATTTTTCCAAGTTAGGGTTCAAAAAATAGTATTTAAATGACCCTTAATTCAAATAAAATTCTCAAATGATCATCAAACCTAAAAAGAAATTTGTGTGAAGAGTTTGAAAATGTTTCTAAATGCAAGGGGATGATTCATGATTTTTTTGGTGATTTTTAGAAACTTAAATGGTATTTTAACTAATTAAATTCAATTAATTAATTAAAATAAACATTTAAATATTTTTAAAATACAATTTTTATGCAAAAAATAAAATAAAAATCATTTTCTGATGAAGAAAAATATTTTGAATAAAAATGCAAAAGGAAATATTTTTGGGATTTTTCTAAGTATTTTAAAATAATTATGCAAGATAAATGAATAAAAATGAAAATAAAATGAAATAAAGGGAAAGTAATCCAATCTGATGGTTGGGATTTAAAGGGAAAGTGGAGGGAATTGATTGCGCGCCAGATCCTATGGCTCACATTCAAACTGGCCTAATTATTTAATTAATTTAATTAATTAGATTTAAACCCCAAGTGAACTAATCCTGACCACCCGTTCCTAAACTAATCCTGATCCAAAGGCCCAGAACGCATCTGGCAAAATAAACCCTAATTAAGCCCTAATCACTTTCAGATGACCGGAACAGTGCTTCGGTCAACTTCTCCGGCGAGACCCTCACCTGACCTTGCTCAAATCATCACCCCAGGCCCCCAAAATCTCCAGAAATGATCAACTAACTATCCTAAACAATAATACAGCCTCAAAAATCATTTATCATTCATCATCATCAAGATTCGAATCAAAACATTCAAACGGAAAAAATTTCAGAACATCATGAAATGCTTAAAACTCAAGCATTTTCAAAAATAAAAGCATCAGCGTGATCAGTGAAGCATGAGGAATCATTTAGGAACTTAAAATTACATTTCTGGAAAAAAAAAGTTCTTGAGGTTACCTGAGTTGAAGCTTTCGAAACTGGGACTTTCTATGCTCTTCTTTGGTGCTTTTCCACTCCCCTTGATCCCCTTATGCTTCTGAAATGCTTGAAAGTAGTTTATATGGAGTGTTTTGAAGGTTTCAGTTCAGAGGTGAATGAAATCGTGTTTTTGTTTGAGGTGGTTTCAGACCAATGTGAGGGGTGGGAAATGATCTATGAGTGATGTTGAGTTGAATGGTGAAGTTTGTTTGAAGTTTTGATGGTTGGTTTGAAAGTTTCGAAGATAAGAAGTTTCTTGAGGATTTTTGCAATCTGAATGTGTGGGATGATTCAGGGCAATGTGTTGTGTGTTATAGCTTGCATAAAGTCCACATATCATATCTTGATAGGTCAAAAGAGTTGGTGTAGGCTATGCTGATTGGTATGGGTGATTTTGCAAAAAGTCAAGTTTGGTTGTACTTGAGGTATGGGTCATGGCAGGCCTGGTTGCAAGGGGGTCTGGCCTCAGCTGAGTTCAAGGAGGTCCATATAAACTGATTTGGGGTGCTGATGCAAGTGTATGGGAAGATTCATGCTATTTTGCAAATTTGAGGAGTTTTGGCCCTTTTGAAATTTCTTGAAGTTCAAGGCATGAAAGTGTATGATTCTTGGGCCAATTCCGATAAAAATGAGTTGCACTATGATGGTATGATGTTTAGAGATGCATTAGAGGTCATGAAATGGCTTGGCAAGTGGTTTTGCAAAAATCCCTCTTTGGTGTATCTTGTGATTCAAGGCATCAAACCTTCCAATTCTTGGGCCAATTCTGATGCTTTGAAGTTGTTTTATCATGTCATGTCACATTTGGGCACATTAGAAGTCATTAAAAGCCTTGGCAAGTGGTTTTCCAAAAATCCCTCTTTGGTGCATTCTTGAAAATTATAGGATTTTTGCCAACTTTGAAGGATCATAACTTGAGTTCCATAATGAATCAAGACATGTTATTGTACTTTTTGAAAAAGGAAAGACCTAATCTACAACTTTCATGACGAAGAATTTTTCATTTGAAGCATTTTTGGTTGAGAAAGAGGAGGTTGAAGAACTTTCCCAAAATGGAAAGTTTCCATTACAAGTCATTTCCATTTTTGGCAACTTTTGGTTTAGCTCAAATTTCTTCAATTTTGTGAACTTCCAAGCTCTTCAATGATCAAATAAAGATCATATAACTTCAATTTGATGAAAATACCCCTTTGGTTACATTGTTGGGGGCCTTAGATGCCCTGATTTTGCTCTGACTTGCTCAAGAAGTTACCCAGTGAACAAATGACTTCTACAATGAATTTCTTCATCAAACTTGGTACACATGATCCTTATAACATCTTAAGAACATTAGAAACAAGAATGACCCAAAATTTTTGATTTGAGGCCTCTGAAACCAAAACCCTAATTTTGGTCATCTGTGCAGTGGAAACCCTAGCTCTGCTTCCATGTTTTCCCAGTTCTGGTGATTTCTTGACTTCTTTGAACTTTGAGGGACATGAAATGATGATTGAACACACATGGACCCTCTTGGAATGCTTGGAGGCCTTTGGAGTGGCTCATATGGAATCTTGGATTGCTCAGATCACAAACCTTAGATGCAGATGAACTTGAACTGATGCAGTGAAACAAAAATGCATTATGAGATGGTATGCTTATGCTAATGCAGTCATGAAAGATCACAAGCCATGGTGTGATGAAGAGTGAGGGCAATTTTGAGGTGTTTACAGCTTCCCCTATTCAAACATGAGTTAGTTGTGCAGGATGTAAGTGCCTGGCTTAACAGACAAACAAGATAACTTGTGGTTGAATATCAAAGACAGTCCAAAATTTGCACTCACTGGGGAGAAGAAGAAAAGAGATATAAATTGTAAAAGGTAGTATAATATAATTTATAAAATGCGGGTGATGGAGGACGACCATCGAGCAGAGGACGACTGCTGGGGATAAAGCAATGACGGGGACGGCCGACAAGCTATGGAAATAAGAAATCACGATGGGGACGGCCATCAAGTAAAGTAACAAGATTCTCTGGGGATTAAAGTAAAGGCAATGATGGGGACGACCATCAGGTTTGCAAAGTAAAGTAAACAATGATGGGGACGACCATCAGTTCAAAGAATAAATGAAATAAATGATGAGGTATGGTCATCAAAGGTGAAGGACGATCACCTAGCAGGGGACGGCTGCTCTTTATCAAGACATAGGATGAATGTCGGATAGAAAATATCGACGATGGCGACGGCCATCAGATAAGCATGATGAAGGACGATCATCAGGAGGTGAAGGACGATCACCTAGCAGGGTACGGCTGCTCTCGGGGTTTATCACGACATAGGACGAATGCCGGATAACAAGATCAACAATGGGGACGACCATCAGATAAAATGATGAAGGACGATCATCAAGAGGTGAAGGACGATCACCTAGCAGGGGACGGCTGCTAAATATCACGACATAGGACGAATGTCGGATAAAGAAAGGTTTCAATAATGGAGATTCTACTGGGGAAAGGATGGGGGACGGTCATCCAAAGGTGAAGGACAATCATCTAGCAGGAGACGACTACCAAAAGTATCACGACATAGGAGGAATGTCGGATAGAATAAAGTTGTTATGTTGGGGGGATGGTAAACACGGACGAGTATTTACGCTTTTCGAAGTAAAAGATATAAGTGTTTGACGCTGTGTATAGATTAAAGATGCGGACGAGCATCCTTAGGACCATGATACGGACGAGTATCGATAGAAAAAAACGCTGACGCATGTTTAGAGATGATGATACAGACGAGTACCAACTGGTTAACAAAGAACACGGACGAGTGTCGAATCTGCGGGGAATAATATATAAGACACGGACGAGTATCAAAGACTTCTGTATAAGTATGAGTGAGTATTGTTGGTGAAGTATGAGCAAGACACGGACGAGTGTTCAACTTGCTGGGGAAAGGTGATACGGACGAGTATCAAAAGAGAAATTGTAAGTTGTGAACAAACATTTGTATATGAGAGTGAAAAAGGTGTTCAGCGACCTGTGGGGATAGGATGACACAGACGGGTGTCGGCAAGAGTGTGTTATAAAGAAGTGTTTGGTTTGCAACAAGTGATTGGGCAACTGTGTTGGGGAATGGTGACACAGACGAGTGTCGAAAAGAGTATATATGAACAGACACTTGTGTTGGAGAGTGCAAAGGGAACGCTTTGGCTTTTATTTGCTGGGGATGTGAGCTTTATATACTACTGATGAAAGACTGATGGTAATTGCAGGTGACCGGCTCAAACCTGGCTCGGTAAATGTTTGACTTTTGCCGTAATGCTCCGTATTAGACGGAATGCTTCACTCTATGGGGAAAAATGATGCGGATGCTATGATTATGCAAAGGGATACCAATCCGGGATTTGGATCCCACTGAAGATTGGATCTGGCTGATCTGCTTGGAGGGATATCCCAGCTGGGGAAGATCATTGGTAGATCCGTTAAGATATATAACTTTGCTTGGGGAAATAAATCATTGATAGATCTATGCTGTAAGGAGAAACCCAGCTGGGGAGAAGGAAAATTTCATCACTTTATTATGTGAGAGTTTCAGGCATTGCTCTTCTGGGAGAGACTGGAACTTCTGTGGAGATATTGGCTGGGGATGCTCCTGTTGAGTAAACCTGTGTTGGGGATGAGGAGGCTTCGACAACTCCGCTGGGGAAAAGCATTCCAAATACTTCTTAGGGAGGAGGCATGTTGGGGAAGTGATGTTTGGCATGCCCCATGCTGCGTATTGACTACCTGCAACCTGTTAAGACAGAGAGACACACGAGTATCCCGAGGTATCCCTTACCGGATTCCGTCATAGGAGTTAGATATTCCTGAGAATAAATGTATTTCCTGCAAGCATTTTAAAAAATGGCTCATTTGTTTTTATGCAAATATTATATCATGGATATTGGACATTTTGCAAACAAAACAAAAATGTACAAAACGAGGTGTGACTGACAACTCTGATTTTATTAATCTGGGTGCCCTGAATTGTCAAATACAGTCAAAGAAACAAATCCCCTGGAATGAGGAGATTGCTATAAATTGAGAAAAATAAAAGTGCTGGCAATGTCGACGACGCTCCGGCGAGCTTTATTTGCTATGACCTTTATGACCTTGATGTTCTTCTCATCTTGCTTTCTGAAGAAGGTTGATTCTGACCGATGCTTTATCCTTTCGAAGCTTTCCGTGTTATGAGTGATACAGACGAATTCAGAATGCAGTTGTTCGCTTATTCCCTGATTTTGCATGGATCGCCCTTTCGGTTTTTCAATCCACCAGGATACCCATTTTTTCCTGAGCTGTCCAATGTGACCTTTCAACTCAGCGGGTGTACATTTTTTTTCAATTTTCCCTTATTTTTGCCCGAGTCTTTTATTTTGATTTTGACTCGTCGGGATGCCCTATTTTTACCTGGACTTACATTCTGTTTTTATGTCCAGCGGGTCATTTTATGCGAAGTATTTTTTAACTACATCTGAATTCACAGGGGATAAGAAATCTTCACCATCCATAGTAGTGAGCATCAGTGCTCCACTAGAGAAAACCTTCTTTACTATGAACGGACCGTCTTAGTTTGGAGTCCATTTGCCCCTGTGGTCTGTATGAGGAGGAAGAAGTCTTTTCAGCACAAGATCTCCCACTTGGTATTCCCGAAGCCTGACTTTCTGATCGAAGGCTTTCTTCATCCTTTTCTGATATAACTGTCAATGACAAATTGCAGCTAATCTCTTTTCTTCGATCAGATTCAACTAATTGTACCGAGATCGGACCCATTCTGCTTCATTCAACTTTACATCCATCAATACCCGTAAGGAGGGTAATTCAACTTCAACAGGTAGGACATCTTCCATACCATATACCAGTTGATAAGGTGTTACCCCAATGGATGTTCTGATTGAGGTTCGATACCCATGCAAGGCAAATGGTAGCATTTCATGCCAGTCTTTGTAAGTAACCACCATCTTTTGCACAATCTTTTTGATGTTTTTGTTAGCTGCCTCAACAACGCCATTCATCTTTGGCCGGTAAAGAGAAGAGTTGTGATGCTGGATTTTGAAGTCCCAGAAAAGTTCTGCCATCATTTTGTTATTCAAATTGGAACCATTATCAGTAATGATTCGCTCGGGAACTCCATATCGACAGATGATGTAACTTTTCAGAAATCTGGCTACCACTTGTCTGGTGACGTTTGCATACGAAGCTGCTTCAACCCACTTGGTGAAGTAATCAATGGCTACCAGGATGAACCTGTGGCCGTTTGAAGCAGTCGGTTCAATCTTTCCAATCATGTCAATGCCCCACATGGCAAAGGGCCAAGGTGAAGACATCTAGTTCAAAGGATTTGGAGGCACATGCACCTTATCTGCATAAATTTGGCATTTGTGGCACTTTCTGGCATAAGCACAACAGTTTGCATCCATTGTGATCCAGTAGTAACCTGGTCTTAATAATTTCTTAGCCATTGTATGCCCTCTGACATGGGTACCGAAAGATCCTTCGTGCACCTCGTGCATCAGCAAGTCTGCTTCTTTCTTATCAACACATCTGAGAAGAACCATGTCGAAGTTTCGCTTGTATAATGAACCATCGGTATTAAGGAAGAAACTACCGGCCAACCTTCTTAATGTTTTCTTATCATTGGATGATGCCCCAGGTGGGTATGCTTGATCCTCTAAGAAGCTTTTGATGTCATGGAACCAAGGCTTGTCATCTTTAGCAATGTCTACAAAGAATACGTGTGCTGGTCGGTTTAGTCTGGATACCGAAATCTGAGGCACATAATTTGCAGTTTGAACCTTGATCATAGAAGAAATGGTAGCTAGAGCATCTGCGAACTGATTTTCATCTCGAGGGATATACTCAAGTTTGACTATCGTGAAGAAAGTCAATAATCTCCTCGTATAGTCACGGTATGGAATCAGATGCTCTTGGTAAGTGTACCATTTACCATTGGTTTGATTGATTACCAAAGATGAATCTCCGAATACATTCAATTCCTTGATCCTGAGGTCAATGGCTTCCTCAAGGCCCATGATACATGCTTCGTATTCTGCTTCGTTGTTAGTGCAGGCAAAGGTGAGTTTTGCCGAGAAAGGCATATAAACTCCTTTAGGTGTAATGAGCATTGCACCAACCCCACGACCATTCATATTGACAGCCCCATCAAACATCATTGTCCATTCTTCTTCTGGGTCAGGCCCTTCAGTGTGAACAGGCTCTTCATGATCTTTTGCTTTCAGGAACATGATATCTTCATCAGGGAAGTCAAATCTCATGGGTTGGTAATCATCAATGGGTTGCTCAGCCAGATAGTCAGACAGTACACTGCCTTTGATGGCTTTTTGAGATGTGTACTGAATGTCATACTCTGTCAGAATCATTTTCCATCTTGCAACCCTTCCGGTAAGTGTTGGCTTCTCAAATATGTACTTGACGGGGTCCATCTTTGAGATCAACAAAGTAGTGTGAGTCAGCATATACTATCTTAATCGGCGAGCAGTCCACGCTAAAGCACAACAAGTTTTCTCGAGCAGTGAATAACGTTGTTCACAGTCGATAAACTTTTTGCATAGGTAGTATATTGGATACTCTTTTCGACCAGACTCGTCATGTTGGCCTAACACACACCCCATTGATCCTTCTAATACTGTCAGGTACATTATTAGAGGTCTTCCTTCGACTGGAGGCATAAGAATTGGAGGTTTTTGTAGGTACTCCTTGATTTTGTCAAAAGCCTTCTGACAATCTTCGTTCCACCTGACCGTTTGTTCCTTTCTTAACAATTTGAACAGGGGCTCACAGGTTGTAGTAAGATGAGATATGAACCTTGATATGTAGTTCAATCTACCCAAGAACCCCCGAACTTCCTTTTCAGTCCTAGGTGCAGGCATCTTCTGAATGGCTTTGACTTTGTCAGGATCAACTTCAATTCCCTTTTCACTTACGATAAATCCCAGCAGTTTACCAGAATGTACCCCGAATGTGCATTTGTTAGGGTTTAGCTTCAGTTGATACTTTCTCAGACGCTTGAACAACTTCAGCAGATTTACCAGATGATCTTCTTCAGTGAGGGACTTAGCAATCATGTCATCCACGTAGCATTCAATTTCTTTGTGGATCATGTCGTGGAATAATGTTACCATAGCCCGTTGATAGGTCGCACCGGCATTCTTCAATCCAAATGGCATTACCTTATAACAAAATGTGCCCCAAGGTGTGATGAAGGTAGTCTTCTCCATCTCTTCGGGTGAGATCCTGATCTGATTATACCCTGAAAACCCATCCATGAAAGAAAATACCGAGAATTGAGTTGTGTTGTCGACACATACATCAATGTGAGGTAATGGGAAGTCATCCTTTGGGCTAGCTCTGTTCAGATCCCGGTAATCCACGCACATCCGTACTTTTCCATCCTTCTTAGGTACTGGTACAATATTAGCGACCCACGGCGGGTAACTAGTTACAACAAGGAAATCGGTGTCCCATTGTTTTTGTACTTCTTCCTTAATCTTCATTGCCATATCTGGACGAGTACGGTGTAGCTTCTGTTTTAATGGAGGCCAATCTTCCTTTAAAGGCAACTTGTGCATAACAATATCAGTATCAAGACCTGGCATGTCCTGATAGGACCAAGCAAAGACGTCGACGTACTCTCGAAGCATGTCAATAAGTTGTTCTTTTACTTAAGCCTGCAGGCCGGCCCCAATCTTCACTTCTTTCAAATCCTCTTCGGTACCAAGATTAACTGTTTCAACCTCCTCCTGATGAGGAGTGATCACTTTCTCTTCTTGCCTCAACAACCTGGATAACTCTTCAGGTAACTCATAGTCTTCTTCAACCCCTTCATCGACTTGTTTAATCGGATTGTCGAAGTCATACAAGGTCACAGCAGTGTTGTTGTTGGTGCAATCTAGAGGGTAATCTCTGTAAGGGTTGAGATTGGTTCGTTTTAGTGACCAGTTTTAATCTTGTTTAGAAAAGTGTAAATGAATTTATTTTGAAAACATTGTCATTTTATTGTTTTGTACAAAAGTGAAAAATGAAAAGACAGTGAGCGAAAAATAGATTCGTTTGTAAAAGATGTCTGATATTCATTGATAAGTCATTTGCACAAAATTACAATATGGCCCTATTACAAAATGAGTCCTGACACCTTGGGCAAGATGCAGGACTTGATGCATGCAAAAAAAGGCAGGAAATAATAATTACTTTGCAGGAGTAACCCTTATAATTTCTTGGGAAGACCAGTTAAGGACTTGATTCCCCGGGATCCATGGACGTATCCAGCTCTCCAGGTTGAGGTCGCTTTCCGCCTCGTCTTCCAGGTTGTTAACAACATCTGGGGTGAGCATCCCCCCACTGATGAACTTGGGCTCCTTTGCAGCCTCTAATTGATCTTGTCGGAATGGTTTGTAACCCAAACCGAATCTATCTTCCTTCTTTTCCACTGGTAGTAGCTTGCCCCAGCCTTGGGCATTACCATCTTCAACAACCTTCTGGGCTTGCTGATAGAAGACAATTGAAGTACCCATCCTATCTTCCTGGGATGCAGCAAGTACTTCAGTCGTCGCCTCGTTGACATTCAGGGCCTCGAACCCTTGGCTCATGGTTTCATGTATTTCACCATCAATCTCAATATACTTGTATGTAGCCAGATGGCTAACAAATATGTCCTCCTCACCACAGATGGTGATAATATGTCCTTCCCACTCATATTTCAGTTTCTGGTGAAGGGTCGACGTTACTGCGCCTGCAGCGTGAATCCATGGTCGACCTAACAAACAAATGTAGGCCGACTGTATGTCCATCACATAGAAAGTAGTTTTAAAGACTTGCAGACCGATTATCATTGGCATCTCCACCTCTCCTAAAACAGATCTTTTGGAGCCATCGAAAGCTCTGACCACAAGGTTACTTGGCCGAAGAGCTATCCCATCATATTCGAGCTTGACAAGGGATTTCTTGGGTAAGACATTGAGTGAGGACCCAGTGTCTACAAGAACATGAGATAGTACAGCTCTTTTGCACTCCAGGGTTATGTGCAAAGCTTTGTTGTGGTGACGTCCTTATGTGGTCAAATCAGCATCAGTGAAACCTAACCCATGGCTAGTATTGACATTTGACACCACTGTTTCTAGCTGATTCACTGTGATCTCTTCTGGCACGTAGGCAGCGTGCAGAACTTTGAGTAGTGCATCCCGATGGGCTTCAAAACACAACAGCAGGGATAAGATAAAGATCTTTGAAGGGGTCTGGTGGAGCTGGTCCACAACTTTATAGTCACTTATTTTAATAATCCTCATAAATTCATCAATATCCTGATCGAAGGATGATTTATGAGTCTCTTTTGATGCAGGTTCTTCAGGTATCACACTCTTCCCTTTGGCTTTGGAAGCAGCCTCTGCCTCAGTATTAATTATGGGAGCTTGTGATGCGAAGAGACGTCCTCTTCGGGTGAAGCCTCTGCCTCCCCCGACATTATCCACTTGGGGAGTAAGAACTGAAGAATCAAGAAGTACTTTCTCTCCGTTGCAGTAAAGATCAACACCATAATGCCATGGTACATCACTATTTTTATCATATGGAATTGGCCCTGGCACCGTGATGGTGACTGGGCTCACTGCAGCAGATGTTGGAACCATAATTGTCTGTGGATCATAAAAGATGGTGACAGGACTTCTTGTGGATGTTGGTGGTGGTGAATTGAAGCTTGGTTGAAACTGTTGTTGAGATTGTTGAAAGTTGCTGGAATTCGGAACCATTGTCGGATCATAATAAATAGTAACTGTGGAGACATCATTGCTGGTGGTTGCTGGAGTTGTAGAAGGAGATGAAGTGGAATTGTTGTTTGTTGAAGTAAAGGAAGAAACGGTTGCTGAAGTTATAGATGAATCAGTAGGAACAATGGTTGTTGCAGTTGTAGAAGGATCACTTGTGTAACACGGTGGGAGAACTGACTTTAGTTAAATGTTGCGGATAGCAAGAGTCGCCACCGACTTTTATTTTATCCAAAAGAAAAGGGCATAAAAGAACAGGAAAGACCTTAAAAGATTTTGAGTTCGGGGGGTAGGTTATATAAAGGGAAGGTGTTAGCACCCTTTATATCCATGGTTATCCATGGGCTCTTAGTTACTTAGCTCACTTTAAATTGTTTTGAAAAGTGTAGTGTGTGATTAAAAATTTTCTAAGTACTTTATAATGATCCTCGTATGGATGTATATAAAGACTTTGTTTTTTGAAAATTTGTTTGAAATGTGAAGTGTAATGAAGTATTTTGAAGAAAAGTGAGCAAGTACTTAAGAGGAACCTACCCTATGTTAAGTCTTTACTGTTCTTATGTGTTCTTTCAATGGTAAGACTATCCCTATTATTAAGGAATAGGTAGTCATTACCTTGGATGTGAGAAGGGACATGTATAGAGACAATCTGAATTTAGGCAACTGTAAGGTGTCTTAGCAATACGAAGGGACTTATCATCTTTTATTTGAAAGGGACGAGATCATTTACGAAGGCAACATCGAAGGGACTTGATCTTATAATATTGAAAGGGACTAGATGATATGTTCATGAGAAGGGATTATGCTTTTTAGACACCTTGCTTGACCATTTAGTTTAGGCAACATGAGAGGTAACCCTTAAGGAAGTGAGATGGCGATCAAAGATCGACTTACGTGTGTGCGTGTACAAATTCAAATATTTATCTTATAATTAGTGATCTAAGTTAATTTTAAAGCAAACATGTTATCACTCCCTATTTTACTAACCATAGCAATATATTTATAAATAAACAATAAGAGTTACAACTATTACATGGCTTTTACAGTTACATTATAATAAAAACAATTTAAATAATAATTATATAATAAAATGATAAGTATAAGCAATAAAAAGGTTAGTGATAATTATAAGAAGAAAAGGTTAGTAATAATATACAAAATATATATATAATTTAATTAAGTATTTTTAGATTTAAATAAACAACTTTAAAGAATTTTTGAGATGAAAATAAGATGATATGAATAATAATAATAAACCATATAATAATTATTTACAAAGAAAATATTATTAATTATTTTAATTAGATATTAGAAAAGTTTAATTAATTTTAATATTTAAAGATTAGGGTTAGGTATTTTAAAAATTAGGGTTTATAATTTAAATTACAATATTAATTTAACTATTTACAAAAATAAATATATAATAATAATATACATATTTTAATTAAAAAAACTGAGATTAAAATTTTTAGAAAATAAATTAGAGATCCCTTTTAGAAAAATATGAAGTTAATATATATATATATATATATATATATATATATATATATATATATATATATATATATTTACATATGATTATTTAAATATATTTTCTTATAAGAAATATAATTTATATTAAATATAAAACAAAACAATAAAGAAAATCATGAGAAATTGAATGAAAAAACAAAACTTACCTGGGGTTGGGATTCGAACCCAAGCTCTAGCAATGACACTTAGCTGTTTCTGCATCAAACATTAAATCAAAATATCCAGAAACATTACAAACATCATCATGAACAATAATATACAATCAAATTTCATTTATATTGCTTGTATCATTGAAATCGAAAAATCAAATTTCAAGCTAAAGATGAAATCGGTTTATGCATTTTAATGAGTTTTGGATGATGTAATGC
Organism: Lathyrus aphaca; assembly: GCA_963966055.1. NCBI lineage: Eukaryota > Viridiplantae > Streptophyta > Magnoliopsida > Fabales > Fabaceae > Lathyrus > Lathyrus aphaca. Next base: position 96,671,754 of record OZ014521.1, read on the forward strand.
ATTGGGATAGCATCAAGGATGATCAAGGAAGAGATTGCAACCTTCAAAACACTTTGATATAACCTGCAAAATAGAATCCGAATTATGAATTTTTTATGAAAATTTAAAGTATTGTTCTTACTCTTGGAAGCAGCCAAATTCCTCCCTTTGTGTTGTGATCTCTTCATGTATATATAGTGAGTGTAATTAGATCAAAAAATCATATCCTACTTTGGACTTTTGGATCACTTGAGATTGAAAAAGATATGCTTTCAAATATTGAAAAAAAATTGATATCTTCTTACTATTTTTGGTTGATATGATCTTATATGATTTCAATCATCTCTAAATGGCCTTTAAGAATTTCTAGAACAAAGATCAAATCAAATATTGAGAAAAAAATTGATATCTTCTTACTATTTTTGATTGATCTGATTTTGTATAGTTTCAATCACTTCTAAATAATCATTAAGACCTTCTAGAACCAAAATCAAATCAAATATTCACACTTTTATATTTTATTTTGATTTAAAATGATTTTTAATGTAAAAAATCATAATAAATAAAATAAAATGAATAAAAATATGAATAAATAATTTTTAATTCGTGCATGATGTCATGGAAGTGTTTGGATCATAAAAAAGCAAGCCCATTTGGTGAATTATGGTTTTAAGACCCCATTTGCTCAATAAACCCCTCAAAAATTTCCCAACTTTGCAAAGACATAAGTCCCTCAATTTTAAGGCTATGAAAGTGTTCTTGGACATTTTGGAAAGATTAAAGAGTCCTCTAATAAACCTCTTTGGTCTCATGTCCATATATTTTACCATTCTCAAGTTATGCTCTTTGGAAGATGTTGACTTTTTGTTGACTTTTGAAATGACCTATAATGTCTTAGCTCATACCTTCCAAATGAAGCATTTTTGGGCTTGGCTTGTGAGACACAAAGTTGTAGATAATTAAATTTCCTTCAAAATGAACTTTGGATGGGAAATTTTTGATGAAGCATGTGAAAGTTATGGCTGGTCAAAGTTCAGTTGACATTTCCTATGAAAACCCTAATTTAGAAACTCCTGATTCTTGATGATCTGAAATCTCTTTGATGAATCATGATCAATCCTTGATCAAATGATTAATTTTACTTCATATAATTGATGTTGGCAAAAAAATCATGAAGTTTGACTTTGGTTTGACCACAGTTGACCTCAGTTTGACTTTTAAACTGCTTTGACCGATTTTAGCCTATCTGATCATCTGACTGAGCAAATCTTTTGGGAAAGTCTTGAAACTTGACATGGGGATTCTTGAACACATATAGGATGCTATGAAGCTCACTTGAAGTATTGGGGATCCATTTAGCCTGATGAAAGTCATAACCCTAGTTTAGGATGCATTGCTTAGGAGGATGCATTGTCTGAGGGAATTGTCAAACTTTCTGACTAATTGTGAACTTTGTGAACCTTGTGAACCTCATGAGATGTATTTTGAACCTCTTAGTACACAATGTCTTGTCTTGGGGAGGGCAAATTTTGGGGTGCAACAGCTGCCCCTGTTCAATTTTCTGAAACCTGAGGGGTCAGATTGGTATATGTGTTAGTCGTGACCTGGAAGGTTGAAGGGGATTGAACATAAAAGCCCAAATATTTGCACTCGCCGGTGTGCAAAGTAAAGTTGATGATTAATTGTATATGTTTGAGTGGGCTTGAAGATACCACTTGGAAGAACTGTAGATGGGCTTATAGATGTCATCCATAATATCAGGAAGTGACAATATCTTGATGTTGATACTGGATATCAGTACTAGGTCTTTGTATAGGCCGTCTCTGAATCGTTTATGCAACATGTTTTGAATTGTTTAGTAGACCGGTAGAAATAAATCTTCGTGCGATTATCTCTTCTGGAAGTATCTTGGATTAGGGAATGGATCTTTGTACAGACTGTTTGCCTACTCTCCAAGGTCAAAAGAATGTCAGGATTAATTCTTCTGAAAAATATCTTGAACCAGGGAATGGATCTTTGTACAGACCGTTTGCCTGCCATTCAAGGTCAAAAGAACGTCAGGATTAGTTCTTCTAAAAAATATCTTGAACTAGGGAATGGATCTTTGTACAGACCGTTTGCCTGCTATTCAAGGTCAAAAGAACGTCAGGATTAGTTCTTCTGAAAAATATCTTGACCCAGGGAATGGATCTTTGTACAGACCGTTTGCCTGTTATTCGAGGTCAAAAGAACGTCAGGATTAGTTCTTCTGAAAAATATCTTGAACCAGGGAATGGATCTTTGTACAGACCGTTTGCCTGCTATTCAAGGTCAAAAGAACGTCAGGATTAGTTCTTCTGAAAAATATCTTGAACCAGGGAATGGATCTTTGTACAGACCGTTTGCCTGCTATTCAAGGTCAAAAGAACGTCAGGATTAGTTCTTCTGAAAAATATCTTGAACCAGGGAATGGATCTTTGTACAAACCGTTTGCCTGCTATTCAAGGTCAAAAGAACGTCAGGATTAATTCTTCTGAAAAATATCTTGAACCAGGGAATGGATCTTTGTACAGACCGTTTGCCTACTATTCAAGGTCAAAAGAACGTCAGGATTAATATCTTGAACCAGGGAATGGATCTTTGTACAGACCGTTTTCCTGCTATTCAAGGTCAAAAGAACGTCAGGATTAGTTCTTCTGAAAAATATCTTGAACCAGGGAATGGATCTTTGTACAGACCGTTTGCCTGCTATTCAAGGTCAAAAGAACGTCAGGATTAATTCTTCTGAAAAATATCTTGAACCAGGGAATGGATCTTTGTACAGACCGCTTGCTTGCTATTCAAGGTCAAAAGAACGTCAGGATTAGTTCTTCTGAAAAATATCTTGAACCAGGGAATGGATCTTTGTACAGACCGTTTGCCTGCTATTCAAGGTCAAAAGAACGTCAGGATTAGTTCTTCTGAAAAATATCTTGAACCAGGGAATGGATCTTTGTACAGACCGTTTTCCTGCTATTCAAGGTCAAAAGAACGTCAGGATTAGTTCTTCTGAAAAATATCTTGAACCAAGGAATGGATCTTTGTATAGACTGTTTGCTTGCTATTCAAGGCCAGATAGATGGAATCTTCTGGAAGTATCCTGGATTAGGGAATGGATCTTCTTACAGACCGTTTGCCTACTCTCCGAGGAAATAGATTAAATCTTCTGAAGATATCTTGAACCAGGGAATGGATCTTTGTACAGACCGTTTGCCTGCTATTCAAGACCAGATAGATGAAATCTTCTGGAAATATCCTGGATTAGGGAATGGATCTTCTTACAAATCGTTTGCCTACTCTCCGAGGACATATTGAGTAATGTATGGATCATTTCTGACCTGTTGTGGATCGTTGATATTGTTTTATCTGCATGTAACTATCCTGTAAGGAATAAACGTTAGTTTTATGCAATATGTATGCATGCATAGCATGATGCACCTAAGTAAATGTATTATGCATTTATGGATATGTATGTTATGATATGATGTAAATGATGTATGTATGAATCATGCAGACTGAAGCGTCTGGATATCTTTGTATAATAACTGCTGGCTAGGGAAAATAAATCCCGACTCGTTGTTGAAGAATATGAGGAACTTGTTCCCGTCTTGTTTGATAGTATAGTATTTATAACCTCCCATCCTCGTTCGTCGTACTTCTATTGAAGGAATAAGTTCCTGAGTATCCCGACTGAGGATAAAAGAGATGAACATAAATTCAAGGGGAAATGTAACTCAGAGTATCTATCAAGATAGATTTGCCCTTGCTGGGGATTTGTAGTTGTCTTGTGGGGATGAACCGGCGAAGCTTCGTTAAATTCTTACCTTCGTTTGTCCTTAGTAAATACTATTACTGCATTTTTATGCATTTCTGGTAAACATCAATCATATTCAAGCATTTTATGCATTTCTGATAAACATCAATCATATTCAAAAGCATACATACATTCAAACACAACCAATGGACGTTTCGCTTATGTAAATAGGGTAAAAGTAAATCTGGATTCAGAGGGAAAAGTAAAGCTGAACTTGAAAACAGAATCGTTTCAACTTCGAGAGTTTATAACCAATTGGATTTAGAGCTCCTGAGATTCTTAACTTTCCTGAATACCCTCCCAGAAATCCTCATAGCTGGATCTGAAGACATGATACTGACACCATCTGATACTACTGGCGTAGACAATTAGTTTCCACAATGGCTTCTGCTGAGAATCCCATATCAAGGTAATACAATGAGAGGAACGTGTCTTCAAATTAGATTTGAAAAGAAAACATTGCCCCTTGGTTGAGGATGAATTGTCCCATTACGGAAGTATCTGAATGTAGTTACCTTAAGAGAAATAAACAGAATAGCCCACAATAATATGCCCCTGACATCATGAACTTTATAATGTTACCCTTGGTAATTTAGATAGATGAGGAAATCTGTCCCTGGCTAGTTAAACATAGTTGAATCCTGTCCTGATTTCCCCAAATGAGTTAGGCAGTATCATGGCCTGCCCCCTTGATTGGGAGATAATGACTATGCCTCTTTGTATACATGGACTTTGATCCAGGAAGCAACTTTGTTTATCGGAAGGACTTTTGTTTATTGAACATTCATCCTGTAAGTTTCTCTGTTTATCAAACACTCAGGTATATGCAAACAAATATATTAAAAAATGCAATGCTTATGTATGTCTTGAAGTTTTGAAAAAGAGTTATTTTAGAAAAACAGTTTTTGTGAAAACTGTGATATTAACTCAAGTTTTATAATAAGCTCTAAAGGAGTCAGGATACCTTTTTGTAGCAGTACGCTTTCGAACTAACCATGCTTCAGTTAGGACTTTTAAAGGGTTGTAACGTGGCCTGGTTCATGGTTTAAGAAACAAAGGATAAAGGCTCAAATTTATTTGTACCCAACCCATTCTTCGTGATGTTCTTCAATCCTATGCTCAGTTAACTTATGCATTGAGGCTCAAAGGAGTTTGGAATTGTAACACTGACATTTATGATGGTTCAGAAACCAAAAATTTATTTGAACATTCAGTCATCTTTCTTTGTTGAGGATTCATAGTGACCTTTTTTTCTTTTGACTTTGTTATATCTTCTTTTTGCCTGAACTGTTTGTTTCAAAATTACAGTCAGCGGAATTTCTCAATTTTTTTACTAAGTCTCCTTCATAGGTTTTGACTTAGTGGGTTTTTCTTTTGCTGGATATTGACTGTCAGGTTTAATGATTACAGAGAACCATCGTTAGTTGTGTACAACACAGATAATTGGCATATTTGAGTTAACCGAGTAACTACCCTGCCCCGGGTTATGAATAAGGGTTTTAATTTGTGCGAGAATAAAAACTACTACTTCATAGGCTCAAAAGGGTTGACTAGGGATTAACTTCCTTATATTTCCACTGTTTAGGAATTGAAACAATGCATGTACATCGTCAGCATAGTCTATTCAAAAGCATACTGCATAAGATTATGGTATTGTTTTCGTCATCCTCCCTCTACAGGCTTATAGCTTTATCAGGAGTTAAATATCACAAAATAGAAATATGAAGCATAGTTCAAAATATAGTGAAACGAATGGATTAATTCAAGACAAACATATGCAATGCATTAATGAAAACAAAAGTTTAACATAATAGTAAGTGTTTAGGCAAACAAAAGAAATTACAAACGAAAATTCAAATGTTCTCAAAGTCTCTTCCTATAAACTCGTCACTCCAGTTATCTGGAAAATTTGATGCTTGATGGACGATAGAAGAACTCAACTTGGCCTTCTAGCGTAACCTCGAGTATTCCTTCGTCAATTAGGTCTTGAATCTTATTCTGCAATGCCCAACAGTTATTAGTGTCATGTCCAGGACAGTCGGAGTGATACATACACCTTGCCCTTGGGTTATAGCAAGGAGAGGAGGTGTTAGGATTTTTAGGAGAATTTTCCAAGGAAATCAACTTCATCTCCAACAGGCATTGCAAAACTTGTGACATTAGTGTGCTGAACCGGATGAATTGTCTTCCACATTCCTTGTATCGAAGTGGATTAACCTTACAAGGCCTTCCTTCTTCCATTGAAGAACAATCAGTGGTAACCTGTCTCTTTCCTTCTCTTATCCTTACTTTCCTTTCAGCCAAGTCAGCTTGTTTCAATGGAGGTTGACTGATGATTAGATTCCCAACTCTGTTATGCCGAAGCTTATTGACAAAGCTTCTCAGCTCTTCTTGCCCCTGGGCCAAACTCTGGATAAGAGCCATTTGGCCATTCATCTGGATCCTCATCTCTGCCATCTCAGCTTGTAGTTGTTTCAGCTGATCATCTTTGTTGTCCTCAGGATTCTTCTTCTTCATGTCCTTAGAGAGGAGTGCTTTCAACTCTTCTTGCCCCTTGGACAAATTCAGAATCACTTCCTGAAACTGAGCATTCTGAGCTTGAAGATCTTTAACAGATTGTTCGAGAGTCATTTCTGCTGAAATAAACAGCGAGAAGATAAGATACATATTCATAAGAAACCTGTGATGCAATGACATGGTATGTAAATGCGTATGCAATGTTTTCAAGGACCGCATGATTTAAATTTGTTTAAACAATCAGAAAGTAAACTTTTATTAGTAACCAATATACTTGTTTGCCCCTTGGGCTTACAATAAAATGAAATGAATATAAATATGGGGTTTTAAGTCTCCCATGGACGTTTCCTCTTTGTGTTGAGGTATGAGTTGAGATTCCGCTCCTCGTGAAGTTGCTTTGTCAGCTCCATGATTCTTTCTTGACTTGCTTTGTAATGAGTCTCAAAAGTATCCCTTTGCTCCTTCAACTGGATCCAGGACCTTTGTAACTCCTCCATGTCAATGGGCATGTCTGGATGAAGAATGATATAAGAAGTATCTCCTTCAGCAACAGGCTCCATAGTAACTAGCAGGATGGCAGGATATGGCATCATAAGAGTCTGAGCACGAGATCGCACCTATCTGAGATAAGGTTCCATAGGAATAGTGTATTTTGGTTCCAGAGTCTTGCTGTCAACCTTGTTCACTTTACCCCATGCTCGTATAAACCTTTGACGGTAACTTTGCAGATCGTTGTCGTAGTTGAACACAATACCTTGAATAAGCATGTCGTGAGGACCATCACTCCGAGCATAACCAAACTGACGTAGAGCTAAGGAAGGATTGTAGGTAATGCCCCCTCTTATGCCAAGGAGTGGCACATTAGGTAACTCCCCACAACGGTCAATGATAGTAACATTCTCCATAGATCTAGAGCACCAATGAATATCTGAATGAGAAAGTGACATAATCCTCTTGGACCACCTGAACCCTTGTTCATTCTTCATCACTGATCGAGGAAGGTGAGAAATAAACCACCTAGATAGTAAAGGTATACAACACATCAGAGTTCCTCGTGCCTTTGTAGTACGGGTATGAAGAGAGTGTAAGATGTCTCCAAGTAATGTAGGCACTGGGTTATGAGTCAGAAATAGGTTGATGGCGTGTACGTCAATGAACTGGTCTGGATTGGGGAATAATACTGAGCCATAGATCAATAGGGCTAAGATCTCCTCAAAAGCATCATAACTCATAGTTTTCAGGAACACTTGAGCTTTCTCCATTAATACCTTAGCAAGAATACCCTTAACTCCACTCCTCGTTTCTAGGACAATGTCTGATTTCTTCAAATGTAAGGCTGCAACAATGACTTCAGGTTTAGGCTCTTTTTCCAAGCCAGTGAAGGGTTTCTGATCAAGGATAGGTATACCCAGAAGCTTAGAGAACTCTTCCATTGTAGGAACCAGCTGATAGTCGGGAAATGTGAAGCAATGATGTTTAGGATCAAAGAACTGAAACAGAACACTCATCATGTCTTCATTGAACCCTGAAGTGACTAGATCCAATAGGTGACCATGCCTCTTGATAAATTGGGAGTTTTCAGAAACTTGAGAGACCAATTCTTTAAGCTTAGCAGGTATTCCTACAAAGTTGATCCGGATAGTGTTTCTACGAGCAGAAGCCATGACCTGCAACAAAGAACAAAGATAAATCCTTTGGTCCTAGAAATGGTTAGTGAAAATGCTATGCTTATGATGCATGATGATGCTATGATGTTATGCTCAATCACAAACATGTGGCACACACAAACAAGTCACACAATAGCCCTAGGTTTGAAGGCTTGCATGAGGTTTAAAGGTAAGTACCCTCCCCTGAAGTTAGATGGTTCATCCTGTCCTACAAAAGTAACCAGGTTCTAAGGGATCTCAATATCATTGATCCTTCACAAGGGTGGTTGTTCAGTAGGCAACTTACTTGCCAACCAAAACCCTCCAAGTTTAGGATCTCAATGAGCGTAGTATCGAGTATCAACCAACTTCAGTCTTCACCAAAGCCGGTTATCTCACTACTTTCTAAAGGCCAAGATGGGATGACTAAGGTTCTAAAAGTTAGTTAGTGCATTGACAACATATGGCAGCCTTATGTTATCCTCAACTTGACTTAAGGAACATAAGCACCAACCAAGAAGTCACACTAACTATGGCCACCAGATCAACCATATCGGTATACGCCGTACAGTTTCCTTGGTCTATTGCCATTTACCTAAGGTACACTAGATCCGGGTTAGGATCTTTCACACATAAGAGCACCCAACAGATAAGTATAAAGCAAACAAGGCAAATAATTTTAAAGTGATCTAATTCCTAAGGGTACCCCTCTTTTATTAAATCCCCAGCAGAGTCGCCAGTTCTGTAACACGGTGGGAGAACTGACTTTAGTTAAATGTTGCGGATAGCAAGAGTCGCCACCGACTTTTATTTTATCCAAAAGGAAAGGGCATAAAAGAACAGGAAAGACCTTAAAAGATTTTGAGTTCGGGAGGTAGGTTATATAAAGGGAAGGTGTTAGCACCCTTTATATCCATGGTTATCCATGGGCTCTTAGTTACTTAGCTCACTTTAAATTGTTTTGAAAAGTGTAGTGTGTAATTAAAAATTTTCTAAGTACTTTATAATGATCCTCGTATGGATGTATATAAAGACTTTGTTTTTTGAAAATTTGTTTGAAATGTGAAGTGTAATGAAGTATTTTGAAGAAATGTGAGCATGTACTTAAGAGGAACCTACCCTATGCTAAGTCTTTACTGTTCTTATGTGTTCTTTCAATGGTAAGACTATCCCTATTATTAAGGAATAGGTAGTCATTACCTTGGATGTGAGAAGGGACATGTATAGGGACAATCTGAATTTAGGCAACTGTAAGGTGTCTTAGCAATACGAAGGGACTTATCATCTTTTATTTGAAAGGGACGAGATCATTTACGAAGGCAACATCGAAGGGACTTGATCTTATAATATTGAAAGGGACTAGATGATCTGTTCATGAGAAGGGACTATGCTTTTTAGACACCTTACTTGACCATTTAGTTTAGGCAACATGAGAGGTAACCCTTAAGGAAGTGAGATGGCGATCAAAGATCGACTTACGTGTGTGCGTGTACAAATTTAAATATTTATCTTATAATTAGTGATCTAAGTTAATTTTAAAGCAAACATGTTATCACTCCCTATTTTACTAACCATAGCAATATATTTATAAATAAACAATAAGAGCTACAACTATTACATGGCTTTTACAGTTACATTATAATAAAAACAATTTAAATAATAATTATATAATAAAATGATAAGTATAACCAATAAAAAAGGTTAGTGATAATTATAAGAAGAAAAGGTTAGTAATAATATACAAAATATATAAATAATTTAATTAAGTATTTTTAGATTTAAATAAACAACTTTAAAGAATTTTTGAGATGAAAATAAGATGATATGAATAATAATAATAAACCATATAATAATTATTTACAAAGAAAATATTATTAATTATTTTAATTAGATATTAGAAAAGTTTAATTAATTTTAATATTTAAAGATTAGGGTTAGGAATTTTAAAAATTAGGGTTTATAATTTAAATTACAATATTAATTTAACTATTTACAAAAATAAATATATAATAATAATATACATATTTTAATTAAAAAAAACTAAGATTAAAATTTTTAGAAAATAAATTAGAGATCCCTTTTAGAAAAATATGAAGTTAATATATATATATATATATATATATATATATATATATATATATATATATATATATATATTACATATGATTATTTAAATATATTTTCTTATAAGAAATATAATTTATATTAAATATAAAACAAAACAATAAAGAAAATCATGAGAAATTGAATGAAAAAACAAAACTTACCTGGGGTTGGGATTCGAACCCAAGCTCTAGCAATGACACTTAGCTGTTTCTGCATCAAACATTAAATCAAAATATCCAGAAACATTACAAACATCATCATGAACAATTATATACAATCAAATTTCATTTATATTGCTTGTATCATTGAAATCGAAAAATCAAATTTCAAGCTAAAGATGAAATCGGTTTATGCATTTTAATGAGTTTTGGATGATGTAATGCATTGGGATAATATCAAGGATGATCAAGGAAGAGATTGCAACCTTCAAAACACTTTGATATAGCCTGCAAAATAGAATCCGAATTATGAATTTTTTATGAAAATTTAAAGTATTGTTATTACTCTTGGAAGCAGCCAAATTCCTCCCTTTGTGTTGTGATCTCTTCATGTATATATAGTGAGTGTAATTAGATCAAAAAATCATATCATACTTTGGACTTTTGGATCACTTGAGATTGAAAAAGATATGCTTTCAAATATTGAAAAAAAATTGATATCTTCTTACTATTTTTGGTTGATATGATCTTATATGATTTCAATCATCTCTAAATGGCCTTTAAGAATTTCTAGAACAAAGATCAAATCAAATATTGAGAAAAAAATTGATATCTTCTTACTATTTTTGATTGATCTGATTTTGTATAGTTTCAATCACTTCTAAATAATCATTAAGACCTTCTAGAACCAAAATCAAATCAAATATTCACACTTTTATATTTTATTTTGATTTAAAATGATTTTTAATGTAAAAAATCATAATAAATAAAATAAAATGAATAAAAATATGAATAAATAAGTTTTAATTCGTGCATGATGTCATGGAAGTGTTTGGATCATAAAAAAGCAAGCACATTTGGTGAATTATGGTTTTAAGACCCCATTTGCTCAATAAACCCCTCAAAAATTTCCCAACTTTGCAAAGACATAAGTCCCTCAATTTTAAGGCTATGAAAGTGTTCTTGAACATTTTGGAAAGCTTAAAGAGTCCTCTAATAAACCTCTTTGGTCTCATGTCCATATCTTTTACCATTCTCAAGTTATGCTCTTTGGAAGATGTTGACTTTTTGTTGACTTTTGAAATGACCTATAATGTCTTAACTCATACCTTCCAAATGAAGCATTTTTGGGCTTGGCTTGTGAGACACAAAGTTGTAGATAATTAAATTTCCTTCAAAATTAACTTTGGATGTGAAATTTTTGATGAAGCATGTGAAAGTTATGGCTGGTCAAAGTTCAGTTGACTTTTCCTATGAAAACCCTAATTTAGAAACTCCTGATTCTTGATGATCTGAAATCTCTTTGATGAATCATGATCAACCCTTGATTAAATTATGAATTTTACTTCATATAATTTATGTTGGCAAAAAATCATGAAGTTTGACTTTGGTTTGACCACAGTTGACCTCAGTTTGACTTTTAGACTGCTTTGACCGATTTTAGCCTATCTGATCATCTGACTGAGCAAATCTTTTGGGAAAGTCTTGAAACTTGACATGGGGATTCTTGAACACATATAGGATGCTATGAAGCTCACTTGAAGTCCTGGGGGTCCATTTAGCCTGATGAAATTCAAAACCCTAGTTTAGGATGCATTGCCTAGGAGGATGCATTGTCTGAGGGAATTGTCAAACTTTCTGACTAATTGTGAACTTTGTGAACCTTGTGAACCTCATGAGATGTCTTGTGAACCTTGTGAACCTCTTAGTACACAATGTCTTGTCTTGGGGAGGGCAAATTTTGGGGTGCAACAACTTGTTGTTGACAAAATAGTTGATGGCGTTGTAGAAGCGGTTGTTGTAATTTGCAGAATGCCTTCTTTGATCAAGCCATTAATTCCGCTCCTCAAGCTTGCACACCCATTCTCAGAAAGTTTGCAAGATTCACAACAGGCCTCACAACCTGGAAACACTTGGAATTTCAAAAGCTGGGCTTTAACCTCTGCCAGAGGTGTCTGAATACTTGCTATATCTTCTATTAAACTCATGGGTGGTCCTTCCTCTATAGCATTAATCCTTGGCCCACTGTGGCTTGGCATAGGATTTTTCATTACATTGGGAGGAGGTGCAAAGTTCAGGGCCTTTGAATCTACCAGATCCTGGACCTTCATATGCAGGGCTCTGCATTTTTCCGTGGAGTGACCAGGTGCATTATAATGAAAAGCACACATAGTGTTGACATCGTAGTTTCTTGGAAGGTTCTGAGGATCAGGTGGAGCCAATGTCCTTAACTCAACAAGATTGAGCTTTAGGAGTTGTGGTAGTAGTGTAGCATATGGCATTGGAATAAGGTCAATTACCCTGTTAATCTGAGATGGCCACTGTTGAAAAGGGTGATGTTGTTGATTGTTGTTATTGTTGTTGTAAGATCTCTGTTGAGGAAATTGTTGTTGTTGTGGAAAATGTTGTGGTTGTTGAGTATACTGGGGAGGTGGAGTAGGGATAGTAACAGCAGCAACTGATCTGGGCAGATATTAGGGTCTCCCTCTTCCCATGTGCACAGAATTTGTTTCACCAGATCTACGGGGCCCAGCAAATGGCTTCCTTGCACTGCTCGAACTGGCACCGTTGTCGGAGATCTTTCCCATCTTCAATAGGATCTCTATTCTTTCCCCAGCTATCACCACATCTGCAAAGCTGGTGGAAGAAAATGCAGCCAATCTATCAATATAGGTACCCTGGAGAGTGTTCATGAACATGTCTTCCATCTCCCTTTCAGACATCGGGGGCTGAACTGCAGCAGCTAGTTGACTCCACCTTTGGGCATACTCTCTAAAGCTTTCACGAGAAGACTGAGACATTCCCATTAGAAGGGTCCTGTTTGGAGCCATGTCCAGATTATATTGATACTGACAGATGAAAGCTTCAGCCAAGTCTTTCCAGTTTCTTACTGTGGCTCTGGTCAAGTGGGAGTACCATTCTGGGGATGCCCCTGTCAAGCTATCCTCGAAGTAAAACATCCATAGCTTCTCGTCCATGGTGTATGCTTTTAACCTTCCCAAGAAAGACTGAAGGTGGGTAAGTGGGCAGGATGTGCCATTATATCTTTCAAAACATGGGGGTTCGAACTTGTGAGGAATTATCACCCCTTCCACCAATCCCATTTCCATGACATCAAAACCTAGAGAGTTTTGGCATTCAAGAGACCTCAGCTTCTCTGCGATTTCGTCTAACCGATGGTCGTATACTTCGTCTCCAGCCCCAACCACTGTAAACTGCTCTTCTTGAGGATCTTCCTACAAGACCCTTCCTCTAGCCGTGTTACCCTGGGTATTTTTTATGGAATTGATATCTGGGTTCAGATGAGGTCCAAACTCAAGTGGATCAGTGCGAGGCTGCACGTGATCATTGTTACTGGTACCTCCTATACTTGGATGGTGTTCCTCAGGAGTTTGTCGCTCAACTAACTCCCTTAGTCTTTCCTGGCTCTGAGCTAGACCAGTCATTACTGTCATGAATTGAGTCATTTGATTCCTCATCTCAACCATTTCATTGGCCATCTGGGCCCTCACTTCATTCAAGTCTTGTTAAACTTGATCCATCTATAGTCCCAGAAGGTTGTTTCTTGTCAGGTACCGGTGTATTCTGTTGACAGGGAACACTTTTCTGCGAGCAATGTTTCCTGAAACCACAACAAAGTGAGTAACAACAATAAAACAAAAACCTACAAAACAAAGAAAATGTTAGTATGCAATGCAGGATGCCTATTTGTCTTCCAAGGGTATCCAGTTTGGTTCTTTGGTTTTGACCTTTCCAGACCTCGAGGAAATGCTGATGATGTTGCAAAGAGAGATATAGCCCACAAAAATAATACAAACCGTATACATTACAAAGAGTGAAGATACATAGTTTGATTACAATAACCTTCCCATGGTGGGTCAAAATACAACAACAAAAGGAAAATACAATCAAAATGAAGTACAATTAAAAAGAGTCAAACATCCAATCCAAAGTCATCTTCCCTGACTTCCTTCAGAAGGGCCTCAGTCACTGGACCTACTGGGTGCTCTGTGATAGTCCTGATGAGGAGGTTCCTGGTAGCAATGGCATTGGTCAACTTCTTGTGCTTATCTTGATCTTTTGACCTCTTCAACCCCGCCCGGAGTTTCAACTCAGAGATCTCCTTCTGTGCTGCTACCAAAGCTACCTGATTATTCATCTCACTAGCCTCCAATTGCTCTATCTTAGCTTGAGTCCTTTGATCTTCTTGTGCACTAGCCTCAGTGATCCTGATCCACCTAGCCTGGATTTCCTCTAAATAATGCTCTGCCCTAGCCTTCTGAGTCTTTCCTTCCTTGCAATCATTCTTCAGTACTAACTCTCCTGCTCTAGCCTTTCTGATGTAGTCATCCGTCTTCTAAATCTTGGTTAAGTGCTCAATCTGGAGCTTCTCTAATCTCTCATTATCTAGACGGCCGTCATTCCTCTCCCAGAGGGTCTTCTTCAAGGCTTCAGAGAGTTGAGTATTCCTCTCTTTTAGTTTCTCAAACTCTTCCAGGCTGACAATAGTTGCAGGTTGCACTATTGAAGGCCCAGGTGTATCCTCCAAGGTAAATGGCATCCAGGTAATCTGTGCCCTGGTACGAGACCAATCAGAATACTGTGCTGAAGCAATGTTGTTGCACTTGCCAAGGATAGCTGTCCCCTTAGTCTGAATGTTGTCCCAAGCCCAGGCTGCCTGTCTGACAATTGAAGAGTTGTGTTGGATTTCACAATAGAGGCTTTCAGTCAAGTCTTGCCCTCTTGGGGGATAAACCAATGCATATCCTAACTGTCTCTTGAAGAGCAAAGGGTTGTAGTTGATGCAGCCTTTTACTCCAATCAAAGGCACATTAGGATATTGCCCACAGCTAGTAATGATGTCTTTGCCCTTGGTGCTCTAAGTGCACCATCTGATGTCTTCTGATGTCAAGGCAATTAATCTCTTAGCCCAATTCTTTGGTTGGTGGGGGTTCAGGAAAGTGTCTGATTTTGGAAAGTGTCTTAACAACCAAGAGTAATAGAGAGGAGCACAACATCTGACCAATCTTCATCTTTGCTTCTCATTCCTTTGGTGCACTGAATAATAGAAGTCTCCAAGCAAGGTAGGTACTGGGTTCCTCAGTAAGAACAGGTGAATGGCATTCTTGCCTACAAACTTTGGCTCATCTGCAAACAAGATAACTCCATATATGCTGAGTGCCAATAGTGCACAAACAACATCCCACTTCCCTGCTGCAGCATGCAGGGTGGCCTGGGAGATCAAGAAGTCTAAGTGAAGGCCTGGAACCCCAGCCTTGGTGGTCATGCTCTGATCAATGAGGGCAGGCTCCAAATGCAATGCCTTAGCTAGGTCTTCATTCTTGGGAGCAACCATCTCAGGGTTGAAAGGAATCTCTCTCCTAATAGGGACACCTAACAACATGGAAAATTCTTCTAGCAGAGGTCCCAACTGAAAATCAGGAAATGTGAAGCATCTGAGAGGAAGATCATAAAACTGCAAGCAAGTATGGATCATGCTCCTCTGGGATGCATCCAAGTCCATGACCATGTCCAATATGCCTCCATAATGTTCCCTGAATAAAGGGACATGATCAGGAGTGATGAGAGACTACATATGCCTGATGCCTGTCAAAGTGGGCTCAAAGAAATGATAGGTGATGTTGCTCTTCCTGGAAGTGTCCATGCTGACAATGGATGCTGGTGAAGAAAACTGAGGAGAAACACTGATGAAGGTAACTGCTGAAAAATGATGAAGATAACTGGAGAAGGTGCTGAAGAAGAGTCTCTGACGAAGACAACTGGTGAAGAGAGCTGTAAAGAATCTCTGATGAAGATAGCTGGTGCAGATAGCTGAAGGAATCTGAGCAGTAGAACAGGTCAAAACCAAACCAAAGATAAGAGATGGATACCCTGTAAAACAAATAGGAAATTGTTAAATGATGCAAAAATGATTTATGCAAAATGATATGCAAAGGGTTTGTGATCAAGTGCTGGATCTGTTATCTGCCTTGATAGGGTCCATAGGTGTTCATAAGTCCGGATGGAGGCTTAGAAAACCAGTAACCAGATGGGGGACTCAAATAAAGAGTCACAAGTCCAGGGTATCACAAGAACTGTCCAAATAATACAACCTTAACAAATCTAGTAACAAGGTATGATGAGGTCAAGAGTTCCTGCAAACCTGTAAACATCCCAACCCCCTCACATGTAATGTTCTAGAACAAGGATCCTCAGACTTGGATCAATTATGAGAAGTGTAAACACTTCTAACCCGGAGGTAAAGTGTTTACAATAACCATAAAAGATCCTCCTCTAATTCACCTCAGATGCTGAAGGTCATAAAAGGTCATCCAGACTTAGCAAGCTTCCCAGATAGCCCTAGTACTACAGGAAATCCGTAGCACAAAGTTCTGAAGAAGAAACCCATGTCTGAACCGTGTTTCATATTCCCGCACCATACCGAAATGGAATGGGAAAGAATATGAAGCCACTCTAGCCTATGTGTCACTCAGGTCCCCGGTATAGGACCTTAATCAATCAATGATCCCCCACCCACCAAGGAAACAGCAGATCCATCACATATGATAATGACAGTATGAAATGCATAAAAACTGTACATGAAAGTAATAAATAAAGTTGTACATAAAGCAATAAATAAAGCAATAAACAAAAAGCACAAGTAGCACATAACACCCCCATAAACACAAATCAAACAAGCGCTAGGAGAAACCCACAAAAAGAACCAGAAGCCCTGGTTGCAATATAAGGGTCCCCAGCAGAGTCGCCAAGCTGTCGCTCCCGAAGATTTGCATCCTAGTACAAGCGCGAACGGTCGGAGAAAGGAGAAAATGAAATGAAGTGAAAAGAGTCGCCAACTAGGCATTTTTATCCCGAAGGAAAGGTAATGCTGCATGAACCTAAGAAAAGATGGATAAGACGATCGCGAACCAGAGAAACTGAGAAAGGGGGTTGGTTACAACCTGGGTAGGTATTAGCACCCGGATTGTCCGTCGTACTCGACGGGATCCACGCTTATAAGATTGTGTTTAAAGGGGTAGGTGTATGTGCTATCTGTGTGCAAAAGCTGGAAAAGAATATACAGGTGTTAGTGCAAAAGATGAATTGCTCAGGAACTAAGGCATAAAAGAGAATGCTGGAAGAGGGGGGAGACACAAAGACTTTTGTTCGATAACTGTTAAGTTATGCCTACGTATCCTCTCGTGCAATGAGGAAGTCAGAACACCGTAGTTCGACTCAAAGAGAATGAAAGATAAATTTGACTTTGAACTACTTACTTGTCTATGCTCAAGTGTATGACTCGTCTGGCTCGAGTGCTAACTATCTTGCATTAGACGGAAGAAGCGAGTTCTCGCTTATGAGTGAGTGTGATAAGAAAATAATCTCGGAGGAGACAATTATTGTTTGTTTTTTGTGTTTTCAGTCTTGTTATTGTTTTTGGTGTTTGTCATAAGTTAACGAGCTTAAGCCTAAATCAAAGGTTGTAAACTCATTATATCCTCCCTGATTAGGGATAATGAGAATACTTAAGTATGAGATAAGCATCTCAACTTAATTACCATGATGATGTAGGATTAAGATCATTAACCTAATTATGATTATTTAGATGTTTTTGGTTTTTTGTTTAGTGTTAAGTAATGAGTTTAAGCCATAATCAAGGATTAGTGAACCCATTACACCATCCTAATAGAAGGATAATAGATGAGAGCACTTAAGCTGAGGAAGATACTGTAAACACCCCAAATTTGCCCTCACTCTTTTCACCATGGCTTGTGATTCTTTTCATATTGCATAAGTTCAATCATATCATCTCATAGTGCATTTTTGCTTCACTGCATTGGTTATAAGTCATTTGCATCTAGGGTTTGTGATCTGAGCAATCCCTGAGCTATCTGAGCCACTCCAAGGGTCATCAATCATCTCAAGAGGTCCCATGTATGTTCAAACATCATATTATATCCTCCAAAGATCAAGGAAGTCAGAAAATCACAAGAATTGAGAAAGGCATGGAAGCAGAGCCAAGCTTAACTGCACAGATGACTTAAAATTAGGGTTTTGGTTTCAGAGGCCATAACTCCAAAGTTTTTGGTCATTCTTGTTTCTATTGGTCATTATATGGTATGAGAATCATGCATACCAATTTTCATGAAGAAATTCAATGGGGAAGGCATCTGATCAAAAGATGACTTCTTGAGCAAGTCAGTGCAAAATCAGGGCATCTGAGGGCCCCAATCACCCAACCAAAGGGTCTTCTCCATCATTTTGGATATTTATGATCTTTATTTGATCTTATAAGAAGTTAGAAGTTCAAAAAATTGAAGAATTTCAAGCCATTTGCAAAGTTGCCATTTTGGGAAAGTGACTTGTAATGTAAACTTGTCATTTTGGGAAAGTTTTTCAACCTCCTCTTTTTGATTCAAAAATGCTTCAAATGAAAAATTATTGGTCATGAAAGTTGTAGATTGGATCCTCCCATTTTCAAAAAGTACAAGAACTTGATCTAATTCATCCTAGAACTCAAGTTATGGCTTGTCAAAGTTGGGAAAAATCATGAAATTTCACTTATGCACCAAAGAGGGAAGTTTGCAAAAACACTTGCCCAACCAATTTGTGACTTCTAATTGATGTTTAAGCATTACACAAACATCACACATGACATAAAACTCAGAATTGCCCAAAGATTTCTTAAGTTTCATGCCTTAAACTTCAAGAAATTCAAAAGGGGCCAAGGTTGTACAAAATTGCAAAATGATCCAAAACTCTTCATCCACTTGCCACAACTCATCAAATCTGATCTATAAGCACTCCTTGATCTCAGCTGAACCAGGACATGCCCCTAAACCAACCTGCCACTTGCCCATACCTCCAAGTACAACTTTCTTGACTTTTTGCAAAATGAGCCATACTAATCACACTGCTCCACAACAACTCTCTGCCCAATCAGAACATGTTATGTGGACCTCAAGCAAGCCATTTCACACAAGAACCAAGCCTGAATCCTCCCACAAGCCAGCATTCACCAAAACCTCCCTCTTTGCATTTTCTTTCGAAACTCATCACATAAGCTTAAAACCTCAAAACAAATTCCATAGAACAACTCATCATGACCCTCTGATCATTTCCCAACCATCACTTTGCCCTAAAAAGCCCAGAATCTAAAACACGATTTCCACACTTCATGAACTGAGTTTCTGCCATTTTCATTTTGGGGCCATATAAACTCCAACCAAGCATCACAAACACTTCAGGAGGACCATTGGGGGTGATTTGAAGCAAAGAGCTGCCCAGAAAGTTGCAAACTGAAGAAGCTCAAGCTCAGGTATCTCAAGAACATTTTTTCCAGAAATCTCTTTTCATGTTATAGAAATGTTCTTCATGCTTCACTGATCACACTGCACTTTTCATTTTTGAAAATGGTTGAGAAGTGAGCTTGTATTGTGCTTCTGAAATTTTTGCAGTTTTTGATGTTTGATTCAAATCTTGTGTTTGAAGCATGATAAATTTGTTTTGGTGATTGATTCTTGTTTAGATGTGTTAGGGGAATGATTCTGGAGAGTTAGAGCATTAGAAATTGCTTAGAGAAGAAGTTGTGATTTTGGTTGATCGGAGAAGATGACCGGAACACTGTTCCGGTCACCTGAGAATGGTTAGGGCATAATTAGGGCTTAATCACATGTTTAGGTCAGTTTGAATTTGGTGCGTTGGATTTGTTTTCGCGCGCGTCCTCAATGGCCAGGATCTGTCACTTAACCCTAATCTTAATTAATTAGGATAATTAATTAGGATTAGTTTGAATTTAATCAGAGCCAATCCTAGCCTTCCAAATCCGCGCCAAGTCAACTCCCACCTCCCTGGTTTGAACCACAGCCTTTGGATCTGATTACTTTCTCTTTTAATTCATTTTTATTGCATTTTTATTATATTTCTTTCCCCATTTTATTTAAAATAGTAAAACATTTCTAAAAAATCTCATTTTTTGCATCATACCTTAAAATATTTTTCTCTTCCTGAAAATAATTTTTATTTTATTTTTTGCATAATTTTCGTATTTTAAAAATATTTAAATATTTATTTTAATTAGTTAATGAGAATTAATTAATTAAAATAGCATTTAAGTTTCTAAAATTCACCAAAAAAATCACATTGCATCTTGATACATTTAGAAACATTATCAAACTCTTCATGCAAACTTCTTTTTGGTTCTTGACCTATTTTGACATTTTTCTTTGGAATTAGGGTTCTTAAAAGTCAATATTTTTGTCCTAACTTAGAAAAATTCATTCTGCCTAACCTTGAAGAGTTTGATGATGGTTCTTTTTGCATTGCATTCCTCATGTCATGTAGTTTCTAGGATAAAATTGGTTTGAATTTATCTTTCATTTTCAATTTTTTGAGCATTTTCCCTTTTGAAGTGCCTAAAAACCCTAACTAACTTGAGAAAATCATAACTTCCATTAGGTTAAGATTTAGGTCTCCTCCTTTGGGAAGTGAACTTGTGTAGGGATAGGGTTCCTTTGATTCCATTTTTAATTTTTTATCATGTCATTTGCTTCTGGTTTTGATTTTTGCATTGCATGTTATGTATAAACCCTAATTTTTGCCTTCATTTGCATCCATCTCTCATATGCTTGCATACATGAACTTGCCATGACATTTTATGCATTCACATGACTCCTAAGACATGTTAGGATACATTAGAATCATGATAAGTCATTTCTTCATCCGTTTGCCATGTTATGCCTCCATTGCATTTCATAAGTTTTCATGAACTTTCATGGTTCAAAACATGCTACATTTGCATCCTCATCCTTGTATGATCTTCCATACCTCTTGTCTTGTGTTTGAATTATCTCTTAGCATCATTGACATCATGTTTATGCTTCTGACTTTGGTTTTCATCTTTGCATTTCATCTCATTTTTATTTCATTTCATTCCTTATTGCTAACTTTTCAGGTGGTAAGTCATTGAGAAGTGAATTTGCCTTCACTTCTCATAATCTCTTCTCATCTCTCTTATGCATCCCTACTGCATTTTATTTTTTTATTAGAGTGAGCTTGCTCATTCATGTTCCTTCTCCTCCATCTTTCTTCAAGCAACTTATCTTCTTGAGTGAAGTAAGTTGTCTTGCTTCTCTCTGCTTAATCTCCTTTCACCTGCTTCTTCCTTGGTGGATTTTCTTTTGAAGATCTTTCGCAAACCTCATAAACCCTAGGAATACCCAAGCATGATCACAATTAGGGTTTGATTTAGTCCCCCATTAGTTTCTACCTTTGTGTCATCCTTTGTGTCTCTCTTCTTATCTCTTAACCAGGGACTAAACCATTAAGGTTTTAAGGCTTTGTGATTAAGGTTGTGCCTGTATCCTTCTATTAGGATGGAGTGTATAACTTTAATCCTAAGTGTTAAACCCTTAATGTGTTTAAATCCTTTAATCAATTCACTTAATAATCACTAAGACATCAAGCTTGTAACTTGGGCCTTGCATCAGGGTTCTAATTCTTCCTTAATTGGTTAAGAAGGACTAACCCTAGTGTTAATGGACAAGTCCCCCTCAAGTTGTCTTACAAACCATAAAATCCATTTCTTAATCTTACCATCAACTAAAATCCTTTAATAAAGGCTTTGTTTTGTCATGAGGTTAATCCCTAATCATGGATTAAGTTGAGGAGCCTTCCTCAGCTTAAATGCTCTCATCTATCATCCTTCTATTAGGATGGTGTAATGAGTCCATTAAATCTTTGATTATGGCTTAAACTCATTACTTAACACTAAATAAAAACAACAAAAACATCTGAATAATTGCAAGTAGGTTAATGATCCTAATCCTACATCATGGTGATTAAGTGTGAGGTGTTTACTTCATACTTAAGGTATTCTCATTACCCCTAATCAGAGGGAGGATGTGATGAGTTTACTAACCCTTGGTTTAGGCTTAAGCTCATTTTCTTATGACAAACAAAAAAAGTAATAAAAGATTGAAAACACAAAAACAAACAATAATCGTCTCCTTCGGGATTCTTTTCTCATCATCTTCACTCACAAACAAGAACTCACTTCTTCCTTCTAATGCAAGACAGTTAGCACTCGAGCCAGACGAGTCATACACTTGAGCATAGACAAGCAAGCAGTTCACAAGTCAATTTACCTTTCAGTATCTTTGAGTCGAACTACGGTGTTCTGACTTCCTCATTGCACGAGAGGATACGTAGGCATAACTTAACAGTTATCGAACAAAAGTCTCTGTACACCCCCCCTTTTTCCAGCATTATTCTTTAAGCCTCATAGTCTTGAGCTTTGCACTTTTTCCTTACACTGACACTTCTTTTATTCACTTCACATTTCTTTCACACTGACACTTGCATTCTTTCCAGCTTTGATTCACAGATTGCACTGACACTACCCCTTTAAAAGACAAATCTTTCAAGCGTGGATCCCGTCGAGTACGGCGGACAATCTGGGTGCTAATACCTTCCCAGGTTGTAACCAACCCCCTTTCTCAGTTTCTCTGGTTCGCAACCGTCTTATCCATCCTTTCTTAGGTTTATGCAACATTACCTTTCCTTCGGGATAAAAATGCCTAGCTGGCGACTCTATTCATTCCTTCCTCTTTCACCGACCGTTCGCGCCTGTACCCCTTCTGACTTAGCCTCATTTGGTGGGAGCGACAGATACCTCAACTTAATCCATGGTTAGGGATTAAACTCATGACAAAACAAGCCTTTATTAAAGTGGATTTTAACTAAGGGTGAAATTAAGAAGTGAGTTTTATGATTTGTAAGACAACTTGAGGGGGACTTGTCCATTAAACACCAGGGTTAGTCCTTCTTAACCATAAAGGAAGAATTAGAACCCTAATGTAAGGCCCAAGTTACAAGATAAAGTATTAGTGATTATTAAGATGGATTGATTAAGAGGTTTAAACAAATTAAGGGTTTAACACTTAGGATTAAAGTTATACACTCTATCCTAATAGAAGGATGCAGGCATAACCCTAATTCCAAAGTCCTAAAACCTTAAAGGTTTAGTTTCTAATGATGAGAAGAGAAGAGAGACACAAAGATGACTCAAAGGTAAAAACTAAGGGGGACTAATCACAACCCTAATAATTATCATGCTTTGATGTTCCTATGGTTTGTAAGGCTTGAGAAAGATCTTCAAAGAGGCCACCAATGGAAGAAGCAGAAGAAAGGAGGAAGAAGCAGAAGGAATAAGTTACTTACTTCATTGAAGAAGATAAGTAACTTAGAGAAAGAAAGTGAGAGATGAACATGAATAAGCAAGCCCACTCAAAGACAATAAAAAAATGCAGTAAAGATGCATATGAAGAAGATGAAGAGAAATGAGAAGTGAAGGCAAATCCACTTCTCAAATTAACTTACCACCTGAAAATGTTAGCACAAGATGCATAAGGAAAGAAATGAAATGGAATGAAACATATGCAATGACAAAGATCAAAACCAGAAGTATACACATGATGTAAATGATGTTATGACATGATACAAAGGCATACCAAGTGTAATTAATGGTCATACAAAGATGAGATGCAAATGGATGCATGCTTTGAAGATTGAAAGTACATGAAAATTAATGAAAGGAAATGAATGCAAATCATGGAAAATGAATGAATAAATGATCAAGAATGATTCTAACATGTCCTAAGATGTCTAATATGACATATGAATGCATGAAATGTCATGGCAAGTTCATGTATGGATGCATATGCAAGATGGATGCAAATGAAGATGCAAAATTAGGGTTATAAGGTCACATGAGATGCATATGACCAAAACAGAAGCAAATGACATAATAAAAATTTGAAAACACACTCAAACAAACCCTAAACCTATATTAGGTTACCATCCAAAGGGGAAGGTCAGAAGCTAAACCTAGAAGGAGTTATGAATTTCCTAAGTTTCTAGGGTTTTTTGGGGGATCTTCAATGAAAAATGCTAAACAAATTGAAAATGAAAGATAAATGCATGCCAAAAATATCTTAGGAACTACATGATGTGCACAAAATAATGCAAAAATAATCATCTTCAAACTCTTCTTGGTTAGGCAGAAAAGATTTTTCCAAGTTAGTGTTCAAAAAATAGGATTTAAATGACCCTTAATTCAAATAAAATTCTCAAATGATCATCAAACCTAAAAAGAAATTTGTGTGAGGAGTTTGAAAATGTTTCTAAATGAAAGGGGATGATTCATGATTTTTTTGGTGATTTTTAGAAACTTAAATGGTATTTTAATTAATTAAATTCAATTAATTAATTAAAATAAACATTAAAATATTTTAAAAATACAATTTTTATGCAAAAAATAAAATCAAAATCATTTTCTGATTAAGAAAAATATTTTGAATAAAAATGCAAAAGGAAATATTTTTGGGATTTTTCTAAGTATTTTAAAATAATTATGCAAGATAAATGAATAAAAATGAAAATAAAATGAAATAAAGGGAAAGTAATCCAATCTGATGGCTGGGATTTAAAGGGAAAGTGGAGGGAATTGACTGCACGCCAGATCCTATGGCTCACATTCAAACTGGCCTAATTATTTAATTAATTTAATTAATCAGATTTAAACCCTAAGTGAACTAATCCTGACCACCCGTTCCTAAACTAATCCTGATCCAAAGGCCCAGAACGCATCTGGCAAAATAAACCCTAATTAAGCCCTAATCACTTTCAGATGACCGAAACAGTGCTCCGGTCATCTTCTCCGGCGAGACCCTCACCTGACCTTGCCCAAATCATCACCCCAGGCCCCCAAAATCTCCAGAAATGATCAACTAACTATCCTAAACAATAATCCAGCCTCAAAAATCATTTATCATTCATCATCATCAAGATTCGAATCAAAAAATTCAAACGACAAAAATTTCAGAACATCATGAAATGCTTAAAACTCAACCATTTTCAAAAATAAAAGCATCAGCATGATCAGTGAAGCATGAGGAATCATTTAGGAACTTAAAATTACATTTCTGGAAAAAAAGGTTCTTGAGGTTACCTGAGTTGAAGCTTTCGAAACTGAGACTTTCTGGGCTCTTCTTTGGTACTTTTCCACTCCCCTTGTTCCCCTTATGCTTCTGAAATGCCCTAAAGGAGTTTATATGGAGTGTTTTGAAGGTTTCAGTTCAGAGGTGAGTGAAATCGTGTTTTTGTTTGAGGTGGTTTCAGGCCAAAGTGAGGTGTGGGAAATGATCTATGAGTGATGCTGAGTTGAATGGTGAAGTTTGTTTGAAGTTTTGATGGTTGGTTTGAAAGTTTCGAAGAGAGGAAGTTTCTTGAGGATTTTTGCAATCTGAATGTGTGGGATGATTCAGGGCAATGTGTTGTGTGTTATGGCTTGCATAAAGTCCACATATCATGTCTTGATAGGTCAGAAGAGTTGGTGTGGGCTATGCTGATTGGTATGGGTGATTTTGCAAAAAGTCAAGTTTGGTTGTACTTGAGGTATGGGTCATGGAAGGCCTGGTTGCATGGGGTGTCTGGCCTCAGCTGAGTTCAAGGAGGTCCATAGAAACTGATTTGGGGTGTTGATGCAAGTGTATGGGAAGATTCATGCTACTTTGCAAATTTGAGGAGTTTTGGCCCTTTTGAAATTTCTTGAAGTTCAAGGCATGAAAGTGTATGATTCTTGGGCCAATTTTGATCAAAATGAGTTTCACTATGATGGTATGATGTTTAGAGATGCATTAGAGGTCATGAAATGGCTTGGCAAGTGGTTTTGCAAAAATCCCTCTTTGGTGTATCTTGTGATTCAAGCCATGAAACCTTCCAATTATTGGGCCAATTCTGATGCTTTGAAGTTGTTTTATCATTTCATGTCACATTTGGGCACATTAGAAGCCTTGGCAAGTGGTTTTGCAAAAATCCCTCTTTGGTGCATTCTTGAAAATTATAGGATTTTTGCCAACTTTGAAGGTCATAACTTGAGTTCCATAATGAATCAAGACATGTTCTTGTACTTTTTGAAAAGGGAAAGACCTAATATACAACTTTCATGACCAAGAATTTTTCATTTGAAGCATTTTTGGTTGAGAAAGAGGAGGTTGAAGAACTTTCCCAAAATGGAAAGTTTCCATTACAAGTCATTTCCATTTTTGGCAACTTTTGGTTTAGCTCAAATTTCTTCAATTTTGTGAACTTGCAAGCACTTCAATGATCAAATAAAGATCATATAACTTCAATTTGATGAAAATACCCCTTTGGTTCCATTGTTGGGGGCATTAGATGCCCTGATTTTGCTCTGACTTGCTCAAGAAGTTACCCAGTGAACAAATGACTTCCACAATGAATTTCTTCATCAAACTTGGTACACATGATCCTTATAACATCTTAAGAACATTAGAAACAATAATGGCCCAAAAATTTGGAGTTGAGGCCTCTGAAACCAAAACCCTAATTTTGGTCATCTGTGCAGTGGAAACCCTAGCTTTGCTTCCATGTTTTCCCAGTTCTTGTGATTTCTTGACTTCTTTGAACTTTGAGGGACATGAAATGATGATTGAACACACATGGACCCTCTTGGAATGCTTGGAGGCCTTTGGAGTGGCTCAGATGGAATCTTGGATTGCTCAGATCACAAACCCTAGATGCAGATGAACTTGAACTCATGCAGTGAAATAAAAATGCATTATGAGATGGTATGCTTATGCTAATGCAGTCATGAAAGATCACAAACCATGGTGTGATGAAGAGTGAGGGCAAATTTGGGGTGTTTACAGTTTGTATGAGCAGTTTCATATGTATTATTTATAGAATTTTGGGGTTTGCTCGGTAGTTATTTTATTTGTTCGAACAGTTTGGGAAACTGGTTCGAAGAGGCTTGGGTTGCTTCCGGGCATGAGAACGGTGCTCAGGTCATGATTGTGGCTTGAGCTACGCGGCGTGAACGTCCCATTGTGAGTTGGGTGTTCTGCCAATCATTGTACGATGACGATGTTGCGGTCGAGTATCTGACGTGTGACAGGGTCTTCTCGTTTGAGAGTAGAGGCATGCCTTGTTAAACTTTTAGGTATGTAATGCTTGTACCTAGGCATGCATTTATGGTCGGTACGTTGCACTTCGTCGCTTAGATGGGCACGCCGACTGTAGTGGCCTTAGTCGTAATATGTCGAGCAAGTTGTTCCCCGTTGAGGTGTTCTAGGTAGTGGGCCCCATTTTCTTTATTTTCTCAGACGAGATAGGGACCCTTCCAGCTTGCGGCGAGTTTTACTTCGCGAGAATCTGTGATTTATCCTCAGGACAAGACTGCCGACTTTGATGTTTTGTGTAACACCCTTTTTACCCCATAACATAATATTACGAAATTATTCAATAAGAATCAGAGTTCTCAACATAAAGGGTATCACATTCCATCAAAACATCAGTAAAACTCATTTTTGTGTCATGTCTCGTAACACAGGTTACAACATGCATCATAATTAAAACGACTTTTATATGCAGCAAATCATCATCATAAGTCAACTGAATTACTCAAATATAAAAATTCAAGTTTAAAATCCAAAACATCTTTAACTCAAAGTAAAACAACAAAAAACCAAAAATTCTCAAGCGTTCCCGATGTTACACGACACAAAGCAGGACACCGCCCTAAACTCTATAAACGGCAAAGACACATACTCCAAGCTACGTCCAAGCACCAAGTTATTCTTTAGTATCTGCAGGATGACATAATAGACCATCACCAAAGGCAGGCAGAGTGAGTAAATTCACATTCAATATAAATAATATAAAGAAGGAATTACAAGACAACATGCATCAATAGATCAATTACATCAAGTCTCACCCATGTACAACAAAATCAATCACATCATCACATATAAGACAAATGCAATCATGTTATGCCACCAAAAATGAAATGCAATCCTCATAATATGCTCATGGTACCGAATCATCATCATGGATAGACACTGGGCCATCAACCCTCCACAAGGGAGCACAACATAAGCAAGATATGACTTCAATTCACACAATAGGATTGAAGCTGCCAATAGACTGAAGCCCCAACATAATTATTCCATAAATGCAAGTTGCAATACAATCCTACATCATCAAAACCCATCAACTATTGCATCTGCATTCATCATTATTCATCATTCATCACTCATACATCTAATACTTTGCGTACTCATATCATCAATACTATATATCATCATAATAAAACATAACCATCTAAACATCATTTCATCACAAATTCTTACACATTTAACATATTATATCATGTCAAGAATTCACAGCAATATCATAGCAACTTAATACAACAAACCAAGTCATTTCAAACCATTTGGGAAATAAAACATTTTTCAAAAAGTGTCAGGTCTCGCTAAGCGGGAATCGAGCTCACTAAGCGACCTGCTCTCGGGTTGCGAGATTTTCAAAATTCAACTTGCTCGCTAAGCGAGACAACGATTTTTGGAAGAAAATCCTGCAATTTCAGGACGACTCAACTGCGACAAAATTCCTCAAAAATCATCTTTTAACAGCAAAAAACACATAATTCATTCCTATAACCTACTATCATCATATATTCATCAACTACAACATCTAACAACAACAATTCATTAAACTCTTCCAACAATCCTCTTAACCCTAAGGTTTCACTAAAAAGTCCATTTTCTAATAAGACCTACTTCTATATTATATATATTTAAAAGAAAATTACTCCACATACCTTAGTCAATTGAGCTATTTCAATCGATTCTTGAAGAATCTTCAACCTTAGCCTCTTTTTTTCTTCAGAGCAACTTCTCTCAATCTTCCCAAAATACGTGTTCTATGAGAAATTATCCCTATTCCATTCTCTTAACCTTCTCAAAAGATGAAACTACCCCTAAGACCTATAACCTCTCTTATTTTATTTTAATAATAATATTTAAATAATAATCATAATTATTCTAATACCACTATCGAAATAAAATAATTTCATCCACCACGACACCACAAAATACCACAAATACCACATATTCATAAATAATTAAATAAATAAATAAATTATGAAATCGGGGCGTTACATTTTGTCATATGATTTTGGCTGCCCGTGTGTGACGGTAGATATGAGACAGAGGGCAGAGATGGACAACTGCCCTTGAAGGTCAACTGGCCATCTCTCATCGGCTAGAAGGGCATACCTGCTCAGAACTAGCTTGTTGCTTTGGGCGGAGAGGTGTTTCTGAGTGTTGCACCCCAAAATTTGCCCTCCCCAAGACAAGACATTGTGTACTAAGAGGTTCACAAGGTTCACAAGACATCTCGTGAGGTTCATAAGGTTCACAATTAGTCAGAAAGTTTGACAATTCCCTCAGACAATGCATCCTCCTAAGCAATGCATCTTAAACTAGGGTTTTGACTTTCATCAGGTTAAATGGACTTCCAAGGCTTCAAGTGAGCTTCATATCATCCTATATGTGTTCAATAATCCCCATGTCAAGTTTCAAGACTTTCCCAAAAGATTTGCTCAGTCAGATGATCAGATAGGTTAAAATCAGTCAAAGCAGTTAAAAAGTCAAACTGAGGTCAACTGTGGTCAAACCAAAGTCAAACTTCATGATTTTTTGCCAACAGCAAGTATATGAAGTAAAATTCATAATTTGATCAAGGGTTGATCATGATTCATCAAGGATATTTCAGATCATCAAGAATCAGGAGTTTCTAAATTAGGGTTTTCACAGGAAAAGTCAACTGAACTTTGACCAGCCATAACTTTCACATGCTTCATCAAATTTTTTCCATCCAAAGCTCATTTTGAAGGAAATTGAATTCTCTACAACTTTGTGTCTCACAAGCTAATCCCAAAAATGCTTCATTTGGAAGGTATGAGCTAAGACATTATAGGTCATTTCAAAAGTCAACAAAAAGTCAACAACTTCCAAAGAGCATAACTTGAGAATGGTAAAAGATATGGACATGAGACCAAAGAGGTTGGTTAGAGGACTCTTTAAGCTTTCAAAAATGTCCAAGAACACCTTCATAGCATTAAAATTGAAGGATTTGTGCCCTTGTAAAGTTGGGAAATTTTTGGGAAGTTTATGAAACAACTAAGGCCTTAAAACCAATTTTTGCTAAATGAGCCCACCAAATTGCCATCCAATATTTATAATATCATCAAGAACGACCCAGCCCATACATTTTCTGATTTTTTATATTTTATTTGATATTCATTTGAATTTTATTCATTAAAATACAAATTAAATTAAAATAAAATATGAAAATCATATATTTGGAAGAGATTGTGATTCTAGAAGGTCATAAACACCATTCAAGACTAATTGTTCATATCCAAATTCGTGCTAAGAATATATTGGATTTTTAGATATTTTTGGATAAGAGATTTCTTCATAATCAAGTAATCAATTTTCATGATACAAAGCCCATTCTTTTTGACCTAATTCAATCCTTATATATACTTGAAGACACTGCAAGCACAAGGGGACGAATTCTCAGCCTCCAAGCATAAGAACAAACTTCAAAATTTTAAAAGAAAAACTCAAATTCGGTTTGATACTTCCAGCCACTCTCAAGGGATTTTGAAGGTTACATTGTGTTCCTTGTGACTTGTAGAACATGAATACATCATCATCATCCTCAAAAGCACGCAGAATCGCATAAACCGCATCCATATTGTTGCTTGTTTTAAATTTTTCGATTTCACTTGTTTACGTGTTATAAATGACAATTGATTATATATTCTTGTTTGTAGTAACCTTTTGAATGTTTCTGGGTGATTTGATTTAAGTTTTGATGCAGGAATGGGGTTTCGCCATTTTTAGGGTTTAAGAAATTTGAAATCGGGAACCATAGACAGAGGCGATTTCCCATGAAATTGACAAGTTAATTGGACTCATAGGACTGTCATGAATTGATTTATGCTATTAGAATGAATTTATCTTGTATGCAATGCGTTTTTCAATTCGCAGGACCTGTAGCTACGAACATAATCCGTCACTACAAGTTCTAGTGACGGAAGAGGTGTCACTAAAACCTAAGTGGACGGCTGGAGCTTGAAGACGAAGCTGCGCGCCAAATTCCACTTTCAAATTCTGATATTATATTTTATGTTATTGTTGTTATATATATTTCAGGAAAACAAGTTGGCTCAGTTGGTTGGACGCGCATGTGGATGGCTTCAGTACCTGGGTTCGAATCCCAGGTTTTGCATTTTTTTTGTTTTATTTATCACATTTACCAGTTTGTATATTTAATAGTTGTTGTTCATCTCATGTTTGCTAGCACGCGCTAGCCCAGTGGATGGGTTTTAGGCATGGTAAGGGGGAGGTCCTGGGATCAAAACCAGGCCTCCCCACTTTCTTTTTATCACTAGTTTCTTTTATTTATTTTTTATTAATTAACTTGTTTCTTCTAATTACTAATTTTATTTAAATATTGATTAAACCTTTATATTTTATATTAATCTTATAATATTTTTGATAAGTCACCTTAATTAATTTAATAAACAATTTTGTATGTAAAATACTATTTTCTTATGCAAATATTATTTAACTTCTAAATTAAAAATCTAACCCTATTTTTTTACATATATAATTAAAACCCTAATTTTATTCCTTTTTTTTAATTTCTAACCCTAATCTCTAATTTTAACCTCTAACCCTGATTCTTATTTAATTTTAAATATTAACTTGATTAATTTTTCTAATATCTAATTAAATAATTAATCATACTTTATAAATAATTATTATGTGGTTTATTATTATTCTCATCATCTTATTTTCCTTTTAAAAATTCTTTAAATTTGTTTGTTTAATTTAAAAAAATATTCTCTTAACTTGTATATATCTTATATATTCTTGCTAACCTCTTCTTCTTATAATTATTCTATTAACTAACCATTTTAATTATAATTTCTTTATTATATTTATTTATTGTTTATATTATAATGTAACTGCAAAAGCCTTGTAATAGTCGTAGGTTTATTTTTGTCTTTATTTTATTATTCATAAATATTTATATTGCCATGGTTAGTAACTACAGGGAGTGATAACATGTTTGTGCTTTAAAATTAATTTAGAATCACTAATTTAATAAGATAAATATATGAATATGGACACTCACACACGTAAGTCGATCTTTGATCGCCATCTCTCACTTTCTAAGGTTATCCCTCATGTTGCCTAACTATAAGGTCAAGTAAGGTGTCTTAAAGCAAAGTCCCTTTTCATAAAATATCATCAAGTCCCTTTTAAGATTATAAGATCAAGTCCCTTCGATGTTGCCTACGGTAAATGATCTTGTCCCTTCGAATAAAAGATGATAAGTCCCTTCGTATTGTTAAGACACCTTACAATTGCCTAAATACAAATGTCCATTCACATGTCCCTTATAACATCCAAGGTAATGACTACCTATTCCTTAATAATAAGGATAGTCTTACCATTGAAAGAACATATAAGAACAGTAAAGACTTAACATAGGGTAGGTTCCTCTTAAGTACTTGCTCACTTTTCTTCAAAAATACTTCATTACACTTCACATTTCAAACAAATTTTCAAAACAAAGTCTTTATATACATCCATACAAGGATCATTATAAAGTACTTAGAAATTTTTTAATCACACACTACACTTCTCAAAACAGTTTAAAGTGAGCTAAGTAACTAAGAGCCCATGGATAACCATGGATATAAAGGGTGCTAACACCTTCCCTTTGTATAACCTACCCCCCGAACTCAAAATCTTTTTAAGGTCTTTCCTGTTCTTTTATGCCCTTTCCTTTTGGATAAAATAAAAGTCGGTGGCGACTCTTGCTATCCGCAACATTTAACTAAAGTCAATTCTCCCACCGTGTTACACTGAGCAGGTGCATTCTTGCTTGGTCCTTAATTTCCAGGAAGTAGTCGTTGTAATGGGCAGACCTGCTCGGAACTATTTGTTTGCTCTGGGAAGGGGGTTGAGTCCGAGTAGATGCATTCCGACCAGGTTTTGGATGATTGTCCTGTGTATGACGGTCATATATGGAATGGATGGCAGAGTTGGCCTACTGTCCAATTTCAGACAGGAGCATTTTGATAGTTCCTGGGTGGTTTCCCATTCATGACGGGCATAAATGTGAAGGAGGGCAGTCGTGGTCCTGTTGATCATGGGTGTTAGTTGACCAGCCTTCCTCGGTTAAGGTGTTCACATAGAACATATGTTTGATTGGCTTGTATGTTTGTGGGGAACAATTTGTTTATGCGCTTCGCTCGTCGGGGAGGCTGGTGAGGTCATCTTTACTTTGTTCGGGTCATTACCGAGGAGGATAAGCTCGAATTCTCTGTGTAGAATGGGGCAGGGGACCAGAAGGTTCTGCGCTGTTAGTTGGTGTCGAGGAGATGGACTTCTCGATTTGCCATTCGATTCCTGGCCACCGGATTGGCATCCATGCAAGGTAGCAAAAACCGGCAAAATTATCAATTTTTTTTATTTATTTCAAGGAGGAGATATGCGTCTTTCGGGTAATGCCGATCAATATAATTCACACACATTCTTTATTTTTCATTATGTTTTTTCATAAGTACAATATTTGGACAACCATGTAATGTGTTTGGCTTCCGAAATACAATTTTCCTCTAAAAGGTCTTTGGTAAAATAGTTGCCCGGGTCGATAGAGTCGACGCGGGGCAATGCTCTTTACTCTTCGGAGTTGTAAGGCAAGGTTGGCCCGCTGGACGTCCTCGGTTGTATGGTGATGGTGCTCAGCCCTTTTGAGGTGGCTTCAAAGCACCTCCTCGTGGCTACTATGTCCTCATGTAGGGCGCTCATTGGGCAGTGTTTGCAACCTCCTTCTCCTCGTATTGGATATATGCTTGAGCTTTGAGGAGGAGGGCATCCAACGTCACTGGAACATTGATGCCAATAACCTTGGCAAAATCACTACGGGGGTGGAGCCCTCGTTCGAGCATGTATTTTTTTCATGTTGTCAGTCGTGGAGACTTTGACGGCTTCTTTATTGAATCTCTTTATGTATGCCCATAAAGATTTGTCCTTCTCTTGGATGATGGCCTCGAGTGAGGCTTTAGTCTTTGGGTGGGAGCGAGATGTTGTGAAGTGTATGGAAAACGTCCTCCCCAACTATCCCCATGATGTTATGGACTCGTCGAGCAAAATTTTACACCAGGCCATCACTCTCTTCCTGAGGGTGGTCGAGAATAGTCTGCACTTTATGGCTCATTGGACACCGTGATAGTCAAGAAGGGTGTCAATGTTCTCGATATGTTCATCTGGATCGGTAGTACCGTCATAAGTTCTAAGAGGGGAAGGTTTCTCTAACCCCTTTGGTAGACGTGTATCCATGATCTCCTGAGACAACAGGATGCGAGGCTCGTCATCGTCGTTGTATCCAGTTGACCTCGAATGAGAATGAATGTCCCTTGCGTGTCAGGGATAATGATTTCGATAAGGAGAAGGAGTTATCGATTGTCCCTTAGTTTTGGGCGGTGGTGAACGTCGATTCTCTGTCTGCGAATCTCTCCTTGACATCTTGGCCACCGGGGAGAGTTAGTCTTTCTGAGGAGGAATTCGACCGCGTTTCTTGATGGCCAGGGATTCAGGTTTCTCTAGTTCTTGGGCGTTCCTCCTTCGTCGAGGAGAAAGGCTTCGAGACCTCCTCTGCCCGCGCCTCGGGGGAGGTGATCTTAAGGGATGAAGCTCTTCTACTATCACAATCCTCGTATTCTGATGGAGGATTTGGAAGTTCTTGTTAATTTCTTCGATCGGTGATGCCATGTCCGAATCGATGTTGGGCGAAATAAGAATAGGTTAGGGACCCTTCGGTGTTCTTTCGGGAATCAGTCTGGACCCATTGTACCCTGGGCGTTGTTTCTACATCTCGTGGCGATCTGGAGAGAGGGGAGTAGTGACTCTGTCCCTTTGAATGAGGATGTCGCCTTCGAGGGAAGGAAAAACTCCTTTGCGGTCAGTCTTGCTAATTGGTGATATGACTTTGCTGCGAGCATCATTGAAATTGTTGTGGCTGGCGATGATCGAAATCTTGAATATCTACTTTGATATTTGGTTTTCGGGGAAAGAAAGATGGGGAGAACAAGTTTCCCACAGACGATGCCACTGATCTTATCGGTGATCAGAACCTTGAAGTGAGCCAGAAGCTTCATCACCGAGCCTTAGGCTTTCCCTCTTCTTCCTCAAATCACTTCTCACAAAAATAGATCGATAAAGTGATTCTTTCCAAACTCCAATTTTATGTTTTGTCTCTCTTACCCCTTTGACCCTTATTATGTTATTCCTTCTTTGACCTCACTTATTTCATCCAAGTTTACCACTTTACCCTCAAAATCTCTAATATTATTATTTATTTAATTATTTAGATTAATCATCTATTAAATCTAAATAATCTCAATTAAGTAATAAATTAGAATTAATCCTCATAATTTATTCTTAATCCAACACTATCCCACAACACATCACTATATCATCATGCGTCATAACTATCCAACATCACATAACTAAAAAAATCATGCTAAATCAATTAAATAACTAATTAAATAATTAATTTAGATTTTAGGGGTGTTACACTTGCTACCATAGAAGGCCCAATAATACGACCAAATCGAAGTAGCCGTTGGGGATATCTCCCCCACGTGCTCCTCGTGGACACGTGGCCAACCACTCTCGTGCGAATTAGTCTCCCACTACTCCGAAGATCATGGGACGATTGAACCAGGACGAAGATCACATGTTAGGTATTCCCTTGCTTCTACGCATATCCTAGCACTCCCCATTATGGGATTGAGAATCCAACCCACAATTGTGACCTTGGCCCAACGCTAATGGCATTCTATAAATATCCTATTTCACTAGAGGGTTATGTATTCAAAACTTTCTACTCTTACCTTATGTACTTGCTTTCCTCCGTTCCTACTCTTACTTTGACATTGGAGTACCTTGCAGGTACACCTCCTCCTCTCTATCAACCACTGAAGTTTGTATTGATCATTGAAGGTCCATTCTGATAAGGTGAGATAAGATTTCATCCCTTCCAATGATAATATTGTCAAGTTAGCACCCTAAAAATAGTCTCTCGTTCTTAACTTTGAATAATCTCGCAAAACTAACCTCTTTCCTTATCTATTTCATTTTGCTCGTATAACCACTTCATATGTATCTCTATATTTATGAAAAATGTTAAACACGAATTTGGTGTCAAAATTGTTTGATATTTTTGAGAAATAGAAAGTCGACTTCCCTCATTTACTTTTCTCGTCACCTTATTTCAATGTCAAATTGATTATCCTTCCTCTTTTACCCCGTTCTCTTTTTTCGTGTTCTACGGTACGTAACATTATTTAATAAAGATTCTCCTCTTCATTCCTCCTTCACTCCCCACGACTCTCCTAGCATCCTTCTCTTCACATTTCTCTCTCAATGATCTCAAAAAAAAAAGGATTAAATTATAAAAGATACATTAATAAATAGTCATTAAAGTATTTTTCAATGCATCTAATTAGTAATGTAACCAACTTCCTAACCAACCAAGAACTAGAACTAATTTGTTGGAGAACTAGTAGTCACTATAACACTAAATATATTTTTATATTTGAGCAGAAGAGAAAGCGATACTTCAAGAATTAAAGTAACTATTCCACAAAAAAAACAAAAGACCAAAATGAGGTTTTACTTAAAATCCATTTTTTTTGTTAGTAACTTGCAAGTTAGTAGCAAACCAGCCGTATAATTCGGTTACGGAAACGCAGCCACTTTTCGCAGTGAGTGAGCCAAAAACCTTTCCCTCTTCGTCTTCGGTTTTTTCCCTCACACTTCATTTCATTCTTATATACTTTTTCTTCTTTCTTTTTTTCCAAACCTAATTTCTTACGCATTCAACAGCGAATCTCAAGGTACATTCTCGCTCACTCTCTTTTCATTTTCCATTTCTAAGAGCTTTTACCGTCTTCAACTTGCTTCAGAATGCTGATTCTTTCTCTTTTCCATTTCCATGCTCTCTTTATTCTCTAGGTTCGAATTTCACTGTTATGTTTTCGTTCCAAGCTTAATTTATTTAACTTTATCAAAATCAACATTGTCACAAGAGATTCTCGTGCTTTTTTATTTATGCTACTGGAAAATGATTTGCGTTTTGTTTATCGTTTCTGTGTTTTAGGTTTTCAGCGTTTCCTTTTGTTTTTTTTTCGTATGATGAAGATTTATTTACATGATTTCTTGTAATATTAGCATGGATACAACTAGATTTTGTGCTAGTTATGGCCTCTGCTCTGTAGTCAGTAGTGCGCTATAGTGGTGGACCGGAGTGACGGTGGCTGCCAACTGGAAATGTGTAGTGTAGCGGAATAGTTTGTAGTATTGCATGCCTATAAAGGTGAAGATTACAATTAGTAGCAGCAGCTGCTACATGTTATATTAGGGATGTTTTAGATATTTTTTTTCTGATCATATTTTGGTAGCTTTTTGGGGGTTTACTTTGGTGATTTGCTTAAGACCTACTATTAAGTATGCTTCTTATTTAAGAATGTTTCATTAACTTTGAGAATTATTATACTTTTCAACATTTTATTTGATTATTTAATATGTATTAAAAATTCAGATCGAGACATCCCGTCATGTGCTAATTCACTCTAGCGTTTGTCAGATTGGTTATTGGCTTGTTGCTTATAAGTACTATTTGATATTATTATATCAACTATCAATTTGTAGCAGATAGGTTTGCTTATGGTTGATATGTTTTTAATCATTGATTTTCAATAGATCACAAATGTTCTAAGCTTTCTCATGGAAATGAAAGAACATCAATCCGTTGCACCAAAAAAAGCAAACCTCACACCGAAGGCTATAATACACCAGAAGTTTGGCAAAACAGCTTGCTACACGGTAGAGGCGGTGAAGGAGGTTTCTCAAACTGAATGTCCGGGGTTATGCATTCCACAGACGGGACCCTGCCTTTACCGTTGCACATTGCAGCTTCCAGAACTTATGGTTGTGTCGGGGACATTTACCAAAAAGAAGGATGCAGAACAATCTGCAGCAGAGATAGCTTTAGAGAAGGTATTACTCACTTCCCATCAGTATACAAATTATTGATAATAACGACTAATATCAATGTACTTGTACTCAATTATCCATTCAATTAGATCTCTGCCATTGATGATTACTTGTAGTATTTCTTCTATTTCAAGTGTTTACCTTGAGAGGATTATGACATTTTAACTTTCACAATGTTCTAACTTTGAATTGCTCTTATGCAGCTTAGTATCATCCCAGAGACCGTTGATCTTACTCCTCAGGAAGCACAGGAAAGTTTAGTCGCTCGAATTGCCTATCTGTTTTCAGAAAAAGTAGGTAACTTTTTCATGTGTATCTAGTGTTACCTATTTTCACTTATGGGATTGTTAATCCCTTCATTCCAGATTGTCTGATGGCAAACAATAGTTCTTTTAGAATTGGTCTGATCTTTGGAAGTTGTTGAACATTCATTGGTTGAAAACATCAATTTTAGGAAGTCTATCATTCACTTTCTCTTAGTTTTTTTTCCTGTTGCCTCTGTGATCTTTTTGTAGGCTATAATTTACATTGAAAAATTAGTCAGTCTGATATTATGTGTGACTATCAGTGACTTTAATTCAGTCTGATACCATTTTTCTTTTCCATTCAACAATTCTACAGTTTCTTACATCTGATCATCCACTCGGTGGTCACATTCGAGCTACCTTAAGAAGGAAAGGCAATCATTGTGGATCGATTCCTGTTTCTGTCATTGCTGTCAGTGACCCAAAGATTTTTAGTTTGTGTAAATGTATTAATCCTGAGGTGGAGTCAAATCCATTTTTGGTCCTTCCATACATAGTAAAGGCTGCTACAAAGTTACATGAGTTTCTTACTACCTCTGAACAACATATTTGGATCAAAAAGCTTTGTCCATATCCACAAGATATTATAGAGTCATTATTGGAAGAAGGTGGTTCACAAGAATGCATTCAGGTTAAGGCCATACACATTCCTAGCTCAATGGAAAAATGTATTGAAGCTGTGACTCTTTGTATGTCTTTAAGAGAGTACTACCTTGATATCATTGCAAATGTACTTGGTTTAGAAGATGGTGCCAATGTTCTGATTTCAAGGTATGATGAATTTACAAAGAATTTTTTAAACTAGATAATTGCTTTCTATCTTGATCATGATCTTTGTGAATCAAATAGGAATATAGGTAAAGCTTCTTCTGAGACGAGACTGTTCTTTGCTGCTCCACAATCATATCTACTGGATCGGTCTTTTATATCAGGAAATGGAAAAGAAACCATTCAATTTGAGGGATCTCTAAATGAAAGGGCAAGATACTTGTCTGGGCAATATATGGTTGGTGATGCAATATTAGCATGCATCGGATATACGCGGAAATCTAGAGATCTTTTCTACGAGGATGTAACAGTTCAACTGTATCACAGGTCTCTTTAAATTTAAATGTTTTGTTGTCTTTTTAGTAGTTTAATGGTCAACCTTATATTACATTCTTGGCTAAACTTAAAACTTGATGTTTTGTTGTCATTTCAGTAGTTTAATGGTCAACCTTATATTACATTCTTGGCTAAACTTAAAACTTGATGAAAAGAAGTGTTAAATAGACTTGAATCTCATCCCAAAAGCTAGCTCAAAGCATGAAGGGGCCAAACATACTTAAACATCCAACAATCCGGGAACCTGAGCAATGTGGGACTCCAATACAACTTCAATACCCACCCTCATGCCTAGTGTGGGTCTTGAGTCTAACTCTCACATTGCAATCCTTAACCCGACTCTGATATCATGTTAAATGATCTTGGATCTCATCCCAAAAATTAGTTCAAAGGATGAAGGTGCCCAAAAGGATGAAGGTGCCCAAACACATTTATACATCCAACTGCCTTGGAACCTGGGTAATGTGGGACTCGAATACAACTACAATAAGAAAGTTTTATTATGTCATGCTTTTTTGCTTTATTATAGTGGCCAACTGAAGTATTTTTATTTTGCTAGACCAACCCTGTAAAAAAACTTTGTTGTTTTTAATAGTTATGAGTAGATTTCCTATTTGTTTTTCATAACTTAACTTAGAAATTATGTCCTCAAAAGGATTGTATTCTTAAAGTGCCAACAAACTTATTTGCTGGTCAACCTATCTAATAAATAATTCTCCAGGTTTTTATAGGCATCCCATGGTTGCTAAGAAAGATAAAAGGCCTTTCTTATATTGCTGCAAACTCAATGTTCATTGTAAAAGTAGAAAAAAAGA
Source organism: Lathyrus aphaca (assembly GCA_963966055.1). Taxonomy (NCBI): domain Eukaryota; kingdom Viridiplantae; phylum Streptophyta; class Magnoliopsida; order Fabales; family Fabaceae; genus Lathyrus; species Lathyrus aphaca. Next base: position 96,712,226 of record OZ014521.1, read on the forward strand.
TTATTTTACTGCGTTTTTCTGATCTTCAACCATTTTTTTTCTTCTCTTTTGCATGACGCTTTCTTGGAATGATGTATACTAATTTTGTCCCATGCATTTTTGCATCCGTTGAATTTTTTAGATTAACATTTCTCTTTTTTGTTAGTTTGAATTATTTGTCAGTTTCTGTTTGTGTGAATTACTCAACTTTAGTCCCATTAAGTCAGGTCAGTTGATAGCTGTGCAGGGACACCAGTTGCAGGGGTGCGGGTTTGAACCTGCGACATCCCATTTGTTCACCTTTAAAGGGTGAATTCCAGCCACTAGGCTACTTGACAAAAATAACATTTACTCAACTTTGCATCATTTAGTGATTGCTAGGTTTTCTATGCAGGATGCTTCTAGGGAAGACTCCAGGGGGCATTTACAAGTTATCCAGAGAGGCAATACTCACAGCTGAGCTGCCTTCAAAATTTACCACGAGAGTTAACTGGAGGGGTTCCCTTCCCAGGGATATACTTAGTATGTTTTGCCGCCAGCATCGCCTGTCCGAACCTGTCTTTTCTAATATAAGTCATCCTTTCAAAATACTAACAGAATCATCAGAATCAAGTTTTAAGGCTGCAGACTTGGGAACTGATGTGATTGAATGTGCCAATGGGGCCTCTGTAAATGCATGTCCAAAGATATCAAATTCAGAGATGTTTAAATGTGAAATAAAGTTGCTTTCTAGGTGTAAGGATGTAATACTTTTGTGTTCCCCTGAGGATTGTTATAGGAAGCAGAATGACGCTATTCAGAATGCCTCATTGAAACTTCTGTCATGGCTGAACAAGTATTTTAATAGTGTAACTGTTCCTTTTGACCAGCTTTATGAGACTGCATGCAACTTCAGCATTCACATTTTTTCCAAAAATCTTTTCGGAGAGATTTTAATCGCCCAATCCATTCAGAATTGCCAGATTTATGCAATGCAGTGCAATACAGTACTTGAACCAATGTCAGGAAATGGGGTTTGCAACTTAAAGATTGAAGGTCCAGACTCTGGTGTCTGTCCATGCAATGGATCTTTACCTTGTATTAGTTATTCACTATATTTGGTTGTGGATGGTGAAAATACCAAAGAAGTTATTGAAGTTTGTAATGAGTTTGAGTTTGAAATCGGGGTTGGTGCTGTGATTTCTTATGTTGAGGAGGTTGTGATGCAGATGTCTGTTGGCCAGTATGCTTATTTCAAAACGAACTTGCTCACTTCTGATTTGATTTTTGCTTCAGCTGGTGATTCAGCCAAAATGCTGTCCTTGTTATCTTCTAGTGAGTTACTTTCTCCTGTTACCCCCTGCTCCCCAAACACACACATGTATGCTGTTAAGCAAGTGGCTAAATTGTTGATTCTAAATTTTTCAGAGGCCTGCTGTGTGGAGTATGAGATAAGTTTGACCAAAGTTGCAGAACCTCCAGAGGAAAGAATGGAGCAGGCCTTTTTTAGCCCTCCACTTTCAAAGCAAAGAGTGGAATTTGCAGTGCAACACATTTTAGAATCCCATGCTACTACTTTGGTATGCTAAATTTTCTCAACTTCTATTTTCTTTTGTTAGTCCAAGTTGTGAATTTGAGATTCTCTTTCATCACAGGTTGATTTTGGATGCGGATCTGGAAGCTTGTTGGAAGCATTGCTAAATTACAGAACTTCATTGGAGAAAATTGCTGGTGTTGATATTTCACAGAAGGGTCTTACACGTGCTGCAAAGGTTTACATACATTTTCCTCTCCCAAAGTTTGCATTTTAGCTGTTTTAAGCCTAAGGTTTATGTTTAGATGCGCAAGAAAAAAGTATCTTCTGTTGTTTGGAATGTATAATACCGGGAGCGCTGTCTACACAAGATCGATCCTAAATATGCCAAAGTTGTGACTGTAATCATTACTTGTCCCAACTCTCGTGATTTCAAGAAGTTTATTATATCGATCATGTAATATGTAAGTTTTATTTGTGCATAATTGTTAGGAACCAAAGAATTGAATTGATAAGAATTAATGAAAGAACAGAGTTGGGAAAATAAGAATAGGACAGAGAACCCTCTTCCAAGGGTTTCCCACTCTACAATAGAGCCACTGCTCTATTTACTAGATGTTCCAAGTCTGAATCCTTCCCTTCTGTACACAAAACCTCACTATTTATACATGATAATTGTAACTACCCCCTTTACTGACTTGAATTCTGCTTAGTAGTGTGGAAATATTGTTTATGTAAAGGTAATGTTGGATGTGTAGTTGATGCAGGCAGTCTTTAATCTGATCTTGAAGGTCTTGGTCTTAAAGGACCTGCTAGTTCTTTGTGCAGGCAACTGAAATCATAATTTTGTTCTTGTACATATATGTGAAATTTCTGTCTGTAAGCTGCTTGATTTTGTGTGCTTGAATTGTGCAGGTGCTAAATTCGAAATTAGATGCAAATCCAGATGCTGGTGTGACAAGTAAACACATAAAATCAGTTATTCTTTATGAAGGTTCCATTACAAATTTTGATTCCAGGTTGCATGGGTTTGATATTGGTACTTGTTTAGAGGTAATTCTTAATCCATTTTATATTCCTATTATTGTTGACTTCATTTTTGATATGTTGTGTCCCAAATCAAGATATAATACTTCTTTATTCCTTCTATTAAATCATCTATAATTTATGGTTTGTTTGGTGCTGAATTTATAATGTGTTTGTCATCTGATAATTAAGTTCACTATCAGTAACTTGAGTTTGATATTTTAAATTACACTTTCAGATGACTTCTAAAATGAGCAATTGATTTTAAAGGGTAAAGAGTAAGGGACCTCAACTACCGATAGAAAAACCCAACATATGATACCCACATGCATGCACATAATCATGAGTATGTTACAATATGAATCAGCAATTTTCTGATCTACAAGACCTGAGACAATTTCCTTTACCCTCTAAAATGTGATCTCACTTTAGAGGAGATAAAATCCCATGCTTTCAATCATTCATTTAAACACACCATAGTTTTAGCAGCCGTTTAAACCCCATGCTGCTGACATGGTCTTGTTCTTTAGCCCTTGGACATGCACGTCTAGATTTTTTCCACTTGGAATAGTATATGAATACCTCTGTATCAATTTGCTGGAATATACTTTATACTTGTCTTTTAATTGATTGCCTATCATGCAACCACTGTCATTTCTTGAGGTGACAATGTTCAGTTCTTAAACCTATAAATCTGCATCTGTGTATAAACTATGCTTATCATGGAATTGAATCAACCAATATAAATTGCTAATACAATGCAGGTGATTGAACATATGGAGGAAGATCAAGCTTGTCTCTTTGGGGATGTGGCATTAAGTTGTTTTCGTCCAAGGATTCTCATTGTTTCTACACCAAATTTCGAATATAACGTAGTGCTACAGAGGTCGAAGCCTCCTACCCAAGAACAAGAAGAATTGGACGGGCAAAACCTCTTACAGTCATGCAAGTTTCGCAATAATGACCATAAATTTGAGTGGACCAGAGAACAGTTCATACAGTGGGCATCTGACTTGGCCGCACGTCACAATTACAACGTGGAATTCAGTGGGGTAGGCGGTTCTGCTGATGCCGAACCAGGTTTTGCCTCACAGATTGCTGTGTTTAAAAGGGAATGGAGTCATGAAGATGATAGCCAGAAGCCTACTGATATAGAAAACCATTATAATGTAATATGGGAATGGAATAGCAAAAGCAAATAACTTCATTTTTTCTTTAAAAAAAAAAAGCTAACAGAATGTGACATATGTACAGTTCTGATTGCTTTGGCTTGCATATAGACAAGCAAAAGTATAACGGAGATAAGAGAAAGAAGTATTGATAGGTTAAGTTAAGGCATGGATTTGGTTAGATCATGTTTGTGACTTTTGATCTGTGAACTGCGTTCAGAGTCTGAAATTGATTGAAGGATATATATGTTCTGAGATATTTTGTGGAGTTGGGTGGTTTAAAAGTTAGGGTCTTCCTCTAGTGATATGAAGTTTTAAAGAACAGCAGCACAGTTTCTGGAATAGACACGCTGGAGTCACAGATAAACAATGTTTTGGTTATATTTTGCCTTTATCAAAAAAAGGAGTGTTTTAGTTTTTTTTTCCATCAATACTTTCCCATCTATCTTTGTCCCTACCATCAAATTCATTACCCAATCCTTGTCATGGAAAAGTTTTCTATTTCCATCCCGTGGATTATATATTTATCTATTACCATTTTTTTATAAAAATATCTACCTTTTTTATAAAAATAAAAATTATAAGTATTTCAATATTTATTGTTATTAAAAAATAGAGCATTGTTATTTCTACATTAAATATTTATGCCAAATAATATTCACCGTATGTTGGTGAATAATGTAACACCCTTTCTACCCCATTACAAATTAAACAATTTCAAATCAATTATCAGAGTACAACTCGTTAAAAGGACATCACATTTACTTCTTAAATAAAAAATCATAACATCACATAGAGTCCTGTCCTGTAACACGGGTTTATAAAATCATTAACAACACTATAAATCTTTTCTCAATAGTTATGCAGCGGAAAACATTAATAAGTCAATTCCTCTTTTATAAAACAAAACTCATAAGTCATCTCAAATATCATTTTATCAAATGCTTAATTAAAACCTAACATCTTAATCCAATTAAAACAATGAACATTCAAGCGAAACCCATCCCGTGTTATTGGACACAGAGCAGGACTTCACTTCTAACTAACTCGACGACTCACTATCTCCGAGTTAAGCACACACCGAGTTAACCTTGATTATCTGCAGGATAGCGTAATAAACCATCACCAGAAGGTAGACAGGGTGAGTAAATTCACGTTCCATGATATAATATAAAAATAAGAATTTAAAACAGTCAACAACAACAACAATTCATTTATAACTCATTTATACTTATCTTCATCATCATCACATCAAAGAACGTTCACCATTACTTATTTAATACACATCATCAAATACATCTCATCATTACACAAAATCAATGCACTTATGCTATGTCATTTAGAATGAAATGCAACCTCTTACTAATGCATGTGGCACCGAAACATCCTCATGTGATGGACACTAGGCCATCAACTCCCCCCTAAGGGAGAACATCATAAACATCAAATCACTTCAATCCACACAATGGGATTGAAGCTACCAATGGACTGAAGTCCCCTCATAAATTTCAATGCCACGAATGCAAGACGCAATATACATACATCATCCTCAAAACATCATACCATTGCATCCACATTCATTATTGAACAATCATTCCTCATACTCATTCATAATATCATGTACAAACTCATGGAACATCATACAACACACTCATCCTACATCATATCTCTACATCATGAAATCTTACATCATAACTCGAAGAAAATCAAATAATTCATCATACATCATTTAATTATTAACTCTACTCATATAGCCTCCAAGACACATCATGTGACAACTCTACAACGTCATAGCAACCTAGAACATACTACCTTAAAAATAGTTATCAAAATTAAAACATTTTTCAAAGTTTTCCAGAGCTCGCTAAGCGAGACATCCTGCTTGCTATGCACCCAACTCACTGAATCTTCTCGCTAAGCGAGCTTCACGATTCTGCAAATTTTTTTCCTGCGATTTCCAACCTTCTCCTTCTGCGATTAAACCCCTCCAAAACCCATAAATTAACAGCATTACATCAGAAAATCACATTAACATCAACATCCCTCAGGATAACATCATTTACATCATATACATAGTTATATTCACCATAATCATCATTAAATCATCATCAAAATTCAGTTCATTACAAAACCCCATATCCTAAAACCTATGCATCATTATCCCCAATTCCATTCCCACATTATAATATCGAAAGGAAAGTACTCCCCATACCTTAATTTCCGTAAGCTTTCGATAAACTCTTCGTAAATCTTCCTAACCTTCACGCCCTAACTTTTCCTTTCCTCCAGAGCTCTTCTCCCAATAGTGTGATCGTTCCAAATGATCGTACTCTCCAACTTTCCCTTCTTTTGTCCCTCTTGCCCCTAGGACCTCTTTTAGTCTTCCCCCATAAAACCCTCACTTATTCTCCATCAAATGAGCACAATACCCTTATCCTTTAATTCCTTTTATTTAATTCAATTTAATCTCAAATAATGAAATAAACCATTGAACTTAACATTTCTAATATTACTAATATATTAAGTTACTCCCAATCTCCACAAAACGTCAATAAACATCATAAACATCAAAATTCACAAGAAAACACATCAATTAAATTAAAATCGACTTTGGGGTGTTACAACTCTCCCCCACTTAAGAATTTCAGTCCTCGAAAATGTACCTGAGGAAAACAACATCGGATACGACTCTTTCATCTGATCCTCTCACTCCCAAGTCCAACTATCACTAGTTGGTCCACCCCACAATACCTTCACTAAGTAAATTTCTTTACCTCTTAACCGTTTCATCTCTCGGCCATCTACCCTTACTGGTAAAACCTCTACAGTCAAATTATCTCTTACTCGAACATCATCCATCTGAATCACATGCGACAATTCTGCAATATACTTCCTCAGCCGTGACACATGAAACACATCATGCAAATTAACAAGCGACGATGATAATGCAATCCTATATGCCACCTCTCCGACCCTTTGCGGAATATGATACGGTCCAATGAAACACGGTGTGAGTTTTTTGGACTTCAAAGCTCGTCCGACACTAGTCACTGGAGTAACCCTCAAGAACACATGATCCCCTTCTTGAAATTCAAGTACTTTTCTCCTCTTATCATGGTAACTCTTTTGACGACTTTGAGAAGTCTTCATCCTTTCTTGAATCACCTTAATCTTTTTCGTCGTCTCTTGCACAATCTCAGGTCCGAGCACAACACTCTCGCCTGATTCATACCAACATAATGGAGTCCTACACCGCCTCCCATACAATGCTTCATACGGAGCCATACCAATGCTCGCATGAAAGCTATTGTTATAAGTAAACTCAATCAACGACAAATGACTATTCCACATGTCATACCCTAATTTTTGACCCTAAGATTTGCGCATCTCATATGCATCTTTGATGCTCCGCAAGTGCACGAAAATATTGAAGTATTATAAAAGATTGTCGAACCCACAGAGACCAATGTCAACCTACTGTAATCTATAGTTGCTTTGTAAAGCTAAGGCTAATGAATATTTAATTAAGAGAAAACTAGAACTAAAAATTAACTTAGAAACTAAGATAATAAAGAGAAGTCGGAATATGGATTTCGCGTTCGTAACAGACTTTGTAGAATTCGGTTACTAATTATGACTATAACTTAGTTCCGTAGAATATACCGACTTAAAGACTCCGCCTCACGCTCTCGCGGTATTAACTAAAGCCATACTTCCTAATTACAAGATTTTGCTTTCGCTCGCCCGGTAATTAAGAAATATATTTTGAAAGTCAATAATATCCTAACCATATCTAAAGCGCTCTCGTTGTATTTAGATACGTTGCCTAATTTCCACTATCCAGTTCGATCCCCACGCTCTCGCAGTGCCGACTCTAACCTTAATTAATTTCTCACTCTCGTGACAAAATCATGTAAAATAACCTCTCACTCTCGTGACAAAGCAATTTAAATTAGACTTGGAAATTAGAACTAAAACAAAATTTTAGTCATAAGTTCGCACCTATTATTTTCTACCGAGTTCCATCGGTAACGACGATCCTCATATGTCGGACTCCAGAATATTTAGAAAGACAAGAAATTAAACATAAACAAATTAAACATTATAATTGCATTTAAAAACATCATGATAATTAATTTAGGAAAGCGATAAACAATAATAATAATAATAATAATAATAATAATAATAATAATAATAATAATAATAATAATAATAATAATAATAATAAGCAATGCGATAAAGAATCTGTAAAGACTTGAAGTAAAATGCGGAAAATAAAGAAACTTGAATTAACTTTAACTTCAATAATGACGAAAAGATTGTTGATCCTAGCAAGTTACATAGAAAATTGGCCTAATACTAATGGTGTGGTAATTCCTCAATGTGAGAAACTACCACTTTTACAATGATAATTTATGCCTAAAACTATGAAATAATAAATTGCACAAAACTTGAATCCCCCATTAAGATGATTCCCAAGTTTATTTATAGAAGAAATTTCATTTTCCCTCTTCTATGAAGCATAAATGAGTGGTGGAGAAAGTTGGAGTAGTGGGCGGTTATGGCTGAAAACGCATAGAAAAAGAAGGGAAAGTGGGAAGTTATCCCCTAAGAGATAGGTGGCTTGCGCCAACTTCCCTTTTTCTCATCCAAAGTGGCGGGTGCCACATGATTTTGGTGGTGGGCGCCACCCACATGTGGCTTATGCCACATTGCATGGTGTGGTGGGCCCCACCACCTTTTTTTTTATATTTTCTTTTCTTAATATTTTCGTTCCTTCCTTTTTTCTTTCCTTTGGTTTCTTTCCTTCCATTTTCTTTCCTTACTTTTCTTTATATTTTCTTCATAACTCCTCATTTTCTTCACATTTCTTCATTTAATTCTTTTCTTTTCTTTCTTTTGTGAATTAATCCAATTCACCTGAAAACATAGTAAATGAGATATAAATCAAAACATAAATCAAATAAAACAAAGGAAATCATAACTAAAATTCATATAAGTCAAGCCAATTGAAAATATAATTTAGCATTATCAAACTCGTCCACACTTAAACCTTTGCTTGTCCTCAAACAAACCATGACTCATAAGAAAAATAATGCATTCAAATACTCATCCTAGGCTACCAACTCTACTTCGATTAAGTTTGTATCGATATGTACTTGCTCATACACTAAGGATACCATAACAACACAATTCTGCTTTTGGGGCCATCAACCTCCCTCCTATACAAACCAATCTGAATCATGTCATTATACCTAAGTCTAACTCACTCATCCTTCTTTCATCCCTTTTCATTCTAGCGCAATCACATTAAGCCCGTTATCCTTTCACACTCATGGTAGGATAGTATGTTAGTGACTATGATCTCTTAATTATCATTTTTTTTCTTTTACATGTTTTCTTAAATATCAATAAAATAAAGAAGTTTGCACCATTGGGCTAAATGATCGGGTGAGGATCACCTAACTTAGAAGGATCATTTCTTTTAATGCATTCATCATTTTTTTCTTAGTTTACTTTTTAATCCTGAGATCATACACTTATTTGCATCGACTTCCTACTTAGTGTGTGCTTAAGATGGTGCTGACTGCTAAATAAACTAATTAGGGGCTACTAGAGGGATGAGAATTTAAGGCTATGGTATAACAAGTACTCAAATTGATTTCCATAATTGGGATGCTCACGGTGTTAAGATGATACCGATATTGCGGAATTTTCCCAAGTCTCACAATCTAACCTCAATTTTGTTTATAACCTAAGATTTTCAAAAGAAACACTGTTTTTGACTTAAAAATTTTCAAAATAGGTGGTGTGGATCAAAGGAATGGGAAATCTATAAACAAAAAATCACGTATAAAGACTTGACAACACATGCAAAGACGCAATGAAACATTTTTTTTAAATCATGCTGAAAAATAGTATATCTAACTAGAAAGCGGTAAAATGAAAGCGGTAAAGTTCCTCCCCCACACTTAAACCAAACATTGTCCTCAATGTTTTGATAAAAGGTGGTAAAGGAAAGATAGAACCTGTATGAATTCCATTGCGTTATATCACGGTTAAATTCACTCTGATTATTCCCTTGTCATCCCTGTCTTTTCTGAACACTTCTACTCTGGCGTCTTATACTACATGATATCTGAATTTGCTGAAACTTCACTTTACTGAAGCCGCTCATCATACTACCTATTTCCGAAGGAAGTACTTGCAAAAGTGTTAGAAAAAATATGGTGCGGTGTGTGCAGGTGGAACCTGACCATACAAAAGAACACGAAGGAAATAAGTTATGAATGAGAGAGACATGCCATCTCCTATCATACTCATTATCGGTGTCACCAGCAGCAACGACATTCGTAGGAACGTCTGTGGGTACCAATTCATTTAAAGGGATTGTCATATAGAGATCTTTCGCCTAAAAGTAGCTGAAATGTGGCAAGCGATATAATTCTTTATTTTCTGCAAACATAAACAAAGGAAAACATTAAATTAAAAGCTCGTGGGTTGCCACCCACGTGGAGTTTTGTTTACCGTTGATAGCTCGACGGTTAGGAGTGTTACTCTTCGGTTTCCATGACCATTTATCAAGCCATCTCACATATCCCTCACCTTTTCGTTTCTTCCTTCTATAGGGTGGTTCATTCTTTTGAACTTGTGGGGGCGGTTTTAGATCTATGCTAAGTATTAGCTTCTCAAGTTTGAGCTTAGTTATTTCATCCACCATCTCAAAGGTTAACCTAACCCTCTTAACACTAATAATTTTGCTAGTTTCATGGTCCTCAAATTTTCTCTTTTTAAGTTGGAGCTTGAATAAGGGTACATTGGTGTAGGTATATTCAAATACGTCCACATAATTTTTGGATTGGGATTCTACCTTAGCTTCCACAAAACTTTGCGGGAAAGGAAATGGTGGGATATATGGAGGGGTAACAACAACAATTGCTTTATTCTCTACATCTATGGAAACCTCCCTTTCGAATGATTCTGATGGATTTTCCACACCAGAACTCTCGTCATTCTCATTATCACTCTCCTCAACCCCATAGTCACTCTCCTTAGGATTTTCAAGTTGTTTTTCCCTACTAATTATTATAACATATGCATTATCCTCAGGGGAGGGTTCTACAGGTGCTAGTGCAAGTAGTAAGATTTGGGTCTCCAATGCCTCAATGTGAGTATTGAGATGTTGTCTTCTAAGCTCTTCATTATGGAGGGCTTGTGTCTCCACAAAGAACTCCATCATAGATTCTAGCCTAGACTTAGCTATTGTTTCAACGAAATCCACCAATAATGTTTCGAGGTTGGAATCTTGCGGTTCATCGAAATATTGGGAATGGTGTTGATGAAGGAGATTTGGGCGCGGTTCCTCGAGATATTGGGAATGATAATCATATGGAAAATTTGGTTGCAGTTCCTCAAAATACTGGGAGTCTTGTGGTTGGTAATTGTAGAAAAGATTTGGGTGCGGCTCCTCAACATTTTGGGATTGGTAGTTGTAGAGGAAATTTGGGTAGGAATGAGTTAGTGATGCATTGAGATTCTGCATTTGTATTTCGAGGTTGGGATTAACGTATTCTTGTGATTCCTTGAGATACTGTGAGTGGTGATTGTAGAAAAAGTTTGGGTGAAACATAGTTATAGAGAGAAGAAAGTAAATGCCTTAGTCTATATGGTGCAACAACGAAATAACAATATTGACTGTTGGTCCCCGGCAACGGATCCAAAAACTTGATGCTCCGCAAGTTCACGAAAATATAGAAGTAATATAAAAGATTGTCGAACCCACATAGACCAATGTCAACCTACTGCAATCTGTCGTTGCTTTGTAAAGCTAAGGCTGATGAATATTTAATTAAGAGGAAACTATAACTAAAAATGAACATAGAAACTAAGATAATAAAGGGAGGCCGGAATATAGATTTCGCGTTCGTAAAAGACTTTGTAGAATTTGGTTACTAATTATGACTATAACTTAGTTCCGTAGAATATACCGACTTAAAGACTTCGCCTCACGCTCTCGTGGTATTAACTAAAGTCATACTTCCTAATCCCAAGATTTTTCTCTCGCTCGCCCGATAATTAAGAAATATATTTTGAAAGTCAATAATATCCTAACCGTATCTAAAGCGCTCTCGCTGTATTTAGATACGTTGCCTAATTTCCACTATCCGGTTCGATCCCCACGCTCTCGCAGTGCAGACTCTAACCTTAATTAATTTCTCACTCTCGTGACACAATCATGTTAAATAACCCCTCACTCTCGTGACAAAGATATATAAATTAGACTTGGAAATTAAAACTAAAACAAAATTTTAATCATAATTTCGCACCTATTATTTTCTACCGAGTTTCATCGGTAACGACGGTCCTCATATGCCGGACTCCAGAATATTTAGAAAGACATATAATTAAACATAAACAAATTATAAATTATAATTGCATTTGAAATCATCATGATAATTAATTTAGGAAAGTGATAAACAATAATAATAATAATAATAATAGTAATAATAATAATAATAATAATAATAATAAGCAATGCGATAAAGAACCTGTAAAGACTTGAAGTAAATGCGGGAAATAAAGAAACTTGAATTAACTTTAACTTCAATAATGACGACAAGATTGTTGATCCAAGCAAGTTACATAGAACATTAGCCTAATACTAATGGGGTGGTAGTTCCTCAATGTGAGAAACTACCACTTTTACAATGATAATTTATGCCTAAAACTATTAAAGAATAAATTGCACAAAACTTGGATCCCCCGTTAATATGATTCCCAAGTTTATTTATAGAAGAAATTTCGTTTTCCCTCTTCTATGAAACATAAATGAGTGGTGGAGAAAGTGAGAGTAGTGGGAAGTTGGATAAGTAGTGGGCAGTTATGGCTGAAAACACATAGAAAAAGAAGGGAAAGTGGGAAGTTATCTCCTAAGAGATAGGTGGCTTGCGTCACCTTCCCTTTCTCTAATCCAAAGTGGCGGGTGCCACATGATTTTGGTGGTGGGTGCCACCCTCATGTGGCTTGTGCCACATTGTGTGGTGTGGTGGGCCCCACCACATTTTTTTTATTTTCTTTTTTTAATATTTTATTTCCTTACTTTTCTTCATATTTTCTTCATAACTCCTCATTTTCTTCACATTTCTTCCTTTAATTCTTTTCTTTTCTTTCTTTTGTGAATTAATCCAAGTCACCTGAAAGCATAGTAAATGAGATATAAATCAAAGCATAAATCAAATAAAACAAAGGAAATCATAACTAAAATTCATGTAAGTCATGCTAATTGAACTATATAATTTAGCGTTATCAATCTTGCATACAAACAAGATCATATACGGGTTCGTTTATCCTTTTTGGTCGTAGGTTTATGCCTCACAGGGGATCACCGTGTTTTTTACTTGCTTTTATTTGTTTATGTTTACTAACCATTAATTAAAATCCAAAAATATTTTGTTTTCTTTCATTAACATTTTCAGGAAGAAGAACAAGTTAAAATGCCAAAAATAGTTGTCCTGCAGCTCAAATGAAATTTCACAGATAAAAGTCGAAGTTGATCCGCAAATATTCAAATTTATCTGATCAAGGATTTATCAAGTTAATTGATTTATTCAAGGAATTCCAAGGTTCATGTGTTTATTTTCATGCCTTCTTCGACACGCAAAAGAATCGGGCCACAACAACCAAACAATCATATTTAAACAAAATATTCAAATTTTAGCTTGGTTAACCGGTTAACCATATGCGTTAACCGGTTAAACAGTGAGAAATTTGATTATTTTGTTCAAATTCAGCACACTTTGATCATTGATCTCATTTGGAATATTCTAGATCCATTTCCCTCTGAATTCTCTACATCACTTTGATCATTTCCTACCATAAACCATCACTAATCACCACCCTTTTCCATTTCCCTCCAAATTTTCAATTACCAAGCCTAATTTGAATTACCAAAGCAAACTCCATTCCACCAAATTCCCATACCTAAAGTCTTTAAATAACACCCTAATTTCATTCATTTGACAAGCTTTTGAGAGCCAAATTCACCTTGCAAAACTTTCTTGAAGCTTTTGATAACCAACAAATCTCTTGCAAAATATCCTCCCAAACCAAAAATTTCACTAAAGCCCTTCTTTCTTTCTTTTGAAGTTATCAAGAATTCACATTAAATTCTTGATCAACTTGAGCTAAACCTTCATCCTACTTCTTTCTTGTTCATCAATTTCAGTAGATCAAGCTTGATTTGGTCCAATTTGAATAAGTGCTTTTGGTAATTCACTCTTTCCATGATTCCATCTTCATCATCAACATTCAAGATGTAGATCTTTTGTGCATTTGATTCTAGATTCATTGGATCTTAAATTGTTGTTTGATTGTAGGGATTTCACTATATTTTGGTTTTAAAATTCGTGCTAATTCAGTTCATGATCATTAAATGTTTGAAAAAAGGTTTTAAAATGGATCATGCTGAATTTCAACATTTTTTCTGCCACTGGTACAATGTTAACCAGTTAACCATTTCCAGTGTATTTTGGTTTATCAGACTTATTTTGGCGCAAAATTGATTTTTCAGCTGTGTTAACCAATTAACCTATTTGGTTAACCGGTTAACACAAGACCATAAGCTATTTTTTGCTTATTTTGAACTTATTTTTGGTTACTCTTTCTTCTTCTTCTCCCTCATTTTTATTTTTACCTTGGGGAATGCTTTTGGGAGTGATTTCTCTTTAATTTCAATGGACTTTAGGTGTAGATTAGAGTAATTAATGTTCATTAATTCAAAACTACCTTTAAGTGAATTATTCATTTCATTTAAGGTACTTTGCATTAGTGAGACATTTTCATGCTTGAATCCACCAAAATGAGTGATTGAACTTAAAGATGGAAGAATACCATAAGTGTAACTCAATTTGGTATTCATCTTTAGTTTTGTGCGGTATTGCGTTCGGATAACGATTTACATATCGCTTATCTCACATGCATTAGCATTAACATTGTTCACCTTAATTGGTAGTGGCCGACCTCATTTATAGGGTAATTACTTCGTAAATTACTCGGCGATTACTTAACATAGACCTAAATGTGTTCCGAATTCGGAATAAAAATCCAATTGGATACTTGCATTTGCGTGGATCGGACCTCTTGTTGGTTGCATAATCCCAAAGTGATTGATCATTTTGCATTAAGAACCAAGACTTATGAATGTTTAATGCGTAAGTGCTCTGGGTCTCCCAATCTCCTTTCAAACTTCATTGAATTTGGTCCTATTTGCCTTGATTGATCACTATAGTGTAAGATACTAAGCGGATCCGGTTGCCTTTCGATTTTGGTTACTTTCTTTGGTTGTGGATGATTAAGTTCACCATACCTTTATTATGTAAATATTATTACACTATTACTATACTAATATTTTAATTCCTTCTCGCACCTTATCCTCTTTATTTTAATTTCTTGCTCCTTATCTTTTTATTATGTCTTTATTATACTATATCATTCATCATATTGTTTATGTTTATATTGTTGTGTAAATTTTCCTTTTGTCCATTTGGACACAAAAAAAATAATAAAGGATTGAACCTCTAAGAAACTTGTGACTTTAATTTTTGGACTATGGTTAATATCCTTAGCATTGAAATGGAGATTTTGGACTTAGATATTAAGATACTGCTCATTTTCTTTGATCTTCACGAAGTTGGTAAATCCGCTTTTATTTGGCCACTTGCTAGCTTATAAGGATGAAACTTTTGTACTCATAATGGAAAACATCATCAAGTTTGGTTAGGCCTTTCCTTCTTTATCTCTTTATTGTCTTTTTTAGGACAGTCCCTTCATCTCCTCCCATTCTTTAATTTTCAAAATTTCTCATTTTTTCCAAAATCTTCTTTGTTTTCAAATTTAAACCGCTTTCATAATCAAACCTTGACTTAGGTCAAGTGATTTTACTCTTTTTATTTTCTTTTCTTAATCAAATGCTAAAATACATAAACCTATTAAACCTTTTTTTAAAAGACTTAAAAAAAAAATACAAAAACTCATTTAATTCTTTTTATGCCTTTGTGCACTCTTCTTTTAAACTTTTTTACATGTTTAAATATGATTCATTCTTTTAAACATTTAATTCTTTACATTTTAAAATCAATCCAACACACTAATTTTTTCACTATTTGTACCACTAACTACGGGGTTTTGATCTCACATTACACGTCGTGGGTACGTAGGCATGAGATGAACGTCTCTTCAAACACAAAAATCTTAAAAAACATTTCTCTTCTCATCTCTTCAATCTCTTTTAAACAAAATATTTTCAAACCAAAATCAATAAATATTTCAAAGGGCTTCCGTGGAGTACCACAGACATTTTGGATGCTTAAAACCTTCCCAATTTGTAACCTATCCTCTTACCTGGTTCTCTACTCGATTCTTTTAGCTTTTTTATTTTAGATTCATTAGGATTTATTCGCTCTTTTTTCCTTTTCCATTTGGAATAAAATAAAGGCGTGATGGCGACTCTGTTTACTTTGAGTTAAGTTAACCAATATCTTACACTCATGATTTTACCGCTACACCACCCACCTCCATAATCCAACACACAAGCCCTCAAAAAATCCTCTAAAGATTGGATAGTCCGTTCTGTCTAACCGTCCGTCTGTGGATGATAAGCAGAACTCATCCTCAACTTGGTTCCCAAAGCATCTTGTAGACTCTTCCAAAATCTCGATGTAAACCGCAGATCTCTATCCGACACGATACTCGACGGTATCCCATGCAACTTCACAATCTCATCAATATACATCTCTGCTAACTTTGACATGGAATAATTAATCTTCATCGACAAGAAATGCACCGACTTAGTTAATCGGCCAACAATCACCCAAATGGAATCATTTCCCTTCATCGTCTTCGGCAAACCTGTCACAAAACCCATGGAAATGCTATCCCATTTCCATTTCAGAATACTCAATGGTTTCATCATACCTAAAGGCTTTTGATGTTCAACCTTCGATTTCTGACAAACCAAACAAGCATACACAAACTCCGCAATATATCTCTTCATACCCGGCCACCAAAACAACTTTTGCAAGTCATGATACATCTTAGTTGCACCAGGATGAATACTCAACCTACTTTGGTGCCCTTCTTCAAGAATATATTTCTTTAACTATGGAATTTCAGGAACACACACGATCTCAAAACCTCATCATACCATTCTCATCGATACAGAACTCTCCTCCGTTACCTTGGCTAATCAAAGTCATCTGATCAACCAACTTCAAATCTGATTGTTGTCCTATACGGATCTCCACCACAATATCATTAGTCAATTTCAGCAAACCCAGATTCACACTTTCAGATGTAGGTTCACACAACAAACTCATATCTCTGAATTGTACAATCATCTCAAGTTCTTTTACCATCATCGTCGACATATACAAAGTCTTCCTACTCAAAGCATCTGCAACCACATTAGCTTTACCAGGGTGGTAACTCAAATCAAAATCAAAATCCTTCAACGTCTCTAACCATCTTCTATGCCTCATATTTAGTTCTTTCTGATCAAACAAGTATTTCAAACTCTTATGATCGCCGAACACCTCAAACCTTGATCCAAACAGACAGTGTCTCCAAATTTTTAACACAAAAACCACGGCTACTAACTCTAAATCATGGATAGGATAGTTCCTCTCATGAACACGTAACTGTCTAGAAGCATAGGAAACTACTTGACCATTATGCATCAAAACACCACCAAAACCCATCTTCGAAGAATCACAGTACACCACAAAGGATTCATTCGGATTCGGTAAAATTAAAACTTAAGCAGTCGTAAACCTCTTCTTCAACTCAACAACACGCTTCTCGTAAGCAACATCTCATACATAAGCTTGACCCTTTCGAGTCAACTGCATCAGAGGAAATGCTAACTTTGAAAAACCCTTTATAAACTTTCGGTAATAATCGGCCAAACCAAGAAAACTTCTGACCTCGGTGGGAAACTTCGGAGTTTCCTAATTCAATATAGCATCAATCTTCGAAGGTTCCACAAAAATTCCACCACTAGAAATCACGTGACCAAGGAAACTTATTTCCTTCAACCAAAACTCACACTTCGACAATTTAACATAAAGCTTATTCTCTCTCAACAACTGCAATACAATCCTCAGATGTCCCTCATGTTCTTCGTCTGACTTTGAATAAATCAGAATATCATCAATAAAAACCACCACAAAATTATCCAAATACTCATGAAAAGTCCGGTTCATATACTACATGAATACACCAGGTGCATTCGACACACCAAAAGGCACCACAGTATATTCATAGTGACCATACCTCGTCCGAAAAGCTGTCTTCAGAATATCATCTGCTTTAACTCGAATATGATGATAACCCAACCTCAAATCAATTTTTCTAAAAACGCAAGCTCCCACCAACTGATCCATCAAATCATCAATCCTCGGAAGTGGATATTTATTCTTGATAGTCACCTTATTCAGCTGTCGATAATCGACACACAAACGCATGCTACCATCCTTCTTCCTAACCAACAACATAGGAGCACCCCATGGAGAAACACTTGGATGAACAAATTTCTTCTCAAAAAGTTCTTCAAGTTGTTTCTTCAACTCACTCAATTCAGAAGCTGACATCCTATAAGGAGCCATCGACACTGGAGTAGTACCAGGTAATAAGTCCACAACAAACTCTACTTCACGCTTCAGTGGTAAATCACTTATGTCGTCCGGAAACACATCCAGAAATTCTCGGACAACATGTAATTCAACACCGTCCTATTCACGGTCAACTTGCAATGCCGCAAACAAAGGAAACATCTTGGCTTCATCTGCTAGAAGGTCATCCACTTACTTCGCAGATAGAAACATCATTTCCCCACCATCACTAAACTCTGGAAACTCTATCGTTTTTGCATAGCAGTTGATATGCACAAAGTTAAATTCTAACCAGTTCATCCCCAACACAACATCCATATGGCGCAAACGAAAACACACCAAATCCATCAAGAAATCCTTATCATAAATGGTCAAGGGACACTTAAAACACACATGGTTAGTTGTTACTGAACCGTCAGCAGGCATATCAATCAACATATTACTATTCATAACAGTCAAAGGCAAATTCAACCTGGTCGCACACTCAATCGAAATAAACGAATGAGTAGCTCCAATATCAATTATAGCAACCAATTAAACATCATTAATAAATCAAGTACCTCTAATCAAGTTGTCTTTCTTCTTAGCATCCGAGCCACTCAAAGCAAACACTCTACCAGTAGTCTGAGCCGTAGTAGCAAACTTCTTCGGTTTTTGGCACTGAGTACTGATATGTCCTTCTTCGCCGCAATTAAAACAAGTTGGTTCTGCACTCGTACACTAATTCTTCATATGTCCCTTCTTACCACACTTATAGCATCTTATCACAGTAGCAGTACACACATCAAATTTGTGACCTGCTTCGCCATACTTATAACACTTGATAGGAGTGGAACCTGCTCTCCCACTTGGCTTCTTCCCATCATTACCCTTCTGCTTCCCATTATCATTTAGAGTTGCATAAGGCTTCCCTCGAAACTGACCCTTGTCTCTCTTCTCACTCACCTACTTATAGTGAGCAGATCGAGCTCAACTATCCTTATCATATATCATACTCTTATCCACAAACTCAACATACATGCGGATCTACTGACACCCAATCGCTTGCTTGATCTCCGGTCTCAGCCCATTCTCAAACATCAAACACTTGGATAACTCAGCATCATCACGGTTGTAGTGAGGACAAAACTTCACCAACCTCTCGAATTTGGTAGCATACTCTACTACCGTCATGTTCCCCTGCTTCAGTTCCAAGAACTCTACCTTTTTCTTGCCACGAGCGTCTTCAGGAAAATACTTACTTAGGAATTCCCTCCTGAACACATTCCAAGTTATTGCAGCCCTAGCCCCTTTCAATCTCTGACAGGTATTATCCCACCAATCCTCAGCCTCTTCATCCAGCATATGGGTGCCACACTGCACCTTCTGAGCATCGGAGCATGCCATAGTTATGAAAATCTTCTTAATTGCCTTCAACCACTTATGCGCGTTCTCCGGTTCATGGGAACCCTCGAACTTTGGCGGATTATTCCTCTGAAAAAACCCCAAAGAATGAAACTCATCACAAATATTGTTTTGCTCCTTAGCATGAGCAAGTGCTGGTACCGCATCCGCAAGAGCACGATTCGAAGTCATTCTACAAATCACCAACAATATCAAAAAACAACTCAACCTCAAAACACTCAAATGCAAAAACTGACATGACACGACCAAACAAACCAACCTGCTATGATACCACTAATGTAACACCCTTTCTACCCCATTACAAATTAAACAATTTCAAATCAATTATCAGAGTACAACTCATTAAAAGGGCATCACATTTACTTCTTAAATAAAAAATCATAACATCATATAGAGTCCTGTCCCGTAACACAGGTTTATAGAATCATTAACAACACTATAAATCTTTTCTCAATAGTTATGCAGCGGAAAACATTAATAAGTCATAATTTCTCTTTTATAAAACAAAACGCATAAGTCATCTCAAATATCATTTTATCAAATACTTAATTAAAACCTAACATCTTAATCCAATTAAAACAATGAACATTCAAGCAAAACCCATCCCGATGTTACTGGACACAGAGCAGAACTCTAATTTTAACTAACTCGATGACTCATTATCTCCGAGTTAAGCACGCACCGAGCTAACCTTGATTATCTGCAGGATGACATAATAGACCATCACCAAAAGGCAGGCAGGGTGAGTAAATTCACATTCCATGATATGATATAGAAATAAGAATTCAAAACAGTCAACAATAACATCAATTCATTTATAACTCATTTATACCTATCTTCATCATCATCACATCAAAGAACATTCACCATTACTTATTTAATACATATCATCATTACACAAAATCAATGCACTCATGCTATGTCATTTATAATGAAATGCAACCTCTTACTAATGCATGTGGTACCGAAACATCGTCATGTGATGGACACTGGGCCATCAACCCTCCCCTAAGGGAGCACATCATAAACATAAAATCACTTCAATCCAGACAATGGGATTGAAGATACCAATGGAACAAAGTCCCCTCATAAATTTCAATGCCATGAATGAAAGACGCAATATACATACATCATCCTCAAAACATCATAACATTGCATCTACATTCATTATTAAACAATCATTCCTCATACTCATTCATAACATCATGTACATACTCATGGAACATCATACAACACACTCATCCTACATCATATCTCTACATCATGAAATCTTACATCATAACACGAAGAAACTCAAATAGTTTATCATACATCATTTAATTATTAACTCTACTCATATAGCCTCCAAGATACATCATGTGGCAACTCTACAACATCATAATAACCTAGAACATACACTTAAAAACAATTATCAAAATTAAAATATTTTTCAAAGTTTTCCAGAGCTCGCTATGCGAGACATCCTGCTCGCTAAACGTCTAACTCAGTGACTCTTCTCTCTAAGCGAGCTTCGTGATTCTGCATAATTTTTTTCTGTGATTTCCATGCTTCTCCTTCTGTGATTAAACCCCTCCAAAACCAATAAATTAACAACATTACATCAGAAAACCATATTAACATCAACATCCCTCAGGATAACATCATTTACATCATATACATCATTATATTCATCATAATCATCATCAAAATTCAGTTCATCACAAAACCCCATACCGTAAAACCTATACATCAAAATCCCCAATTTCATTCCCACATTATAATATCGAAAGGAAAGTACTCCCCATACCTTAATTTCCGTAAGCTTTCGATAAACTCTTCGTAAATCTTCCCAACCTTCAAGCCCTAGCTTTTCCTTTCCTCCATAGCACTTCTCCCAAAAGTGAGATCGTTCCAAATGATCGTACTCTCCAACTTTCCCTTCTTTTGCCACTCTTGCCCGTAGGACCCCTTTTAATCTTTCCCCATAAAACTCTCATTTATTCTCCATCAAATGACCACAATAACCTTATCCTCTAATTCCTTTTATTTAATTCAATTTAATCTCAAATAATGAAATAAACCACTAAACTTAACATTTCTAATATTACTAATATATTAAGTTACTCCCAAACTCCACAAAACATCAATAAACATCATAAACATCAAAATTCACAAGAAAACACATCAATAAATTAAAATCGACTTTGGGGTGTTACAAGTAATGTTTTTATTTTTTAATAAATAAGTAAATTATATATTTTTTAAAATATTTTAATTTTTAAAATTATTTTTACGGTATAAAATATAAAGTTTTTCATGAATCAATTTTATCATTGCATTAACCACAAAGATATAAGTTACTAACCATATATTTTATTTATAATTAATTAATTAAGTTTACTACTTTATTAACAATAAGAGTAGATAATATCAACCAAATTCTGATATTAAAATATGAAATATAATAACCAATTTTTATGTTCTATTAACCAAGTTCTGTTACAAGTAATGTTTTTATTTTTTAATAAATAAGTAAATTATATATATATTTTTAAATATTTTAATTTTTAAAATTTTTTTTACTGTATAAAATATTAAAGTTTTTCGTTAATCAATTTTATCATTGCATTAACCACAAAGATATAAGTTACTAACCATATATTTTATTTATAATTAATTAATTAAGTTTACTACTTTATTAACAATAAGAGTAGATAATATCAACCAAATTCTGATATTAAAATATGAAATATAATAACCAATTTTTATGTTCTATTAACCAAGTTCTGATATTAAATCATGAAATATATGAAATAAAACAAATAAAATTAGTTAATAGAGTTTAAACACTAATTATTATATTTCATATTTTAATGTTAAAATTTGATTAATATTATTATGTAATTTATTAGTTAATGAAGTAATAAACTTGGTTAATAAATTATAAGTAAAATTTGTGATTAATAATCTAAATTTTTATGATTAATGCAATAATAAAATTGGTTAACGACAAACTTTATATTTGTGTTATAAAAATAATATTAAAAATAAGAATATTTCTTATATAAATATTTTCTTTTATAAAAAAATAAAAATATTGTTCAGCGCATAAATACGGAGAACTGTGTATGATGTAAGTATTAGATGTAGCAATTGATATAAGGATAACTTTATTCTAAAAATACTAGTATTTCATATTTATTATTTTTTATTAAAAATACTATTTGGACACAAAATAATATATTTTTTTTTATAAAATTCTATAAAATGCTATAAAATTCAATAATATAAATTATAACACTTTTGTTTAAAGTAACAATACTAAATAACTATAAAATTCAACAATATAAATATACTTAAAAAAAATTATACTTCATCAAAACTAACGAGAGATAATTATAAAATTTAGGTATGCTTGAAAAACTAAAAAACACTTCATAATAATAAATATACTTGAAAATATACCCTTAAGCATAAACTCATGAGACATAATTGTAAACTTTTGCATCACTCCATATATTAAAAGGTAGGTAAAATCAACTAAAAGCAAAAGTCGACATATTTATTGTTCAATTGATAATACACATAAAAGTAAATATATCAAATTACTTCAAACAAAGTTATATATAAATAAATTAAAATATTAAACAAAATATCCAAACAGGTCATGATAAATCATGTCCCTCTTTGTAAATTCTCCTTGCAGAATAAATTTTTATAGATAAAACCAGTTTTATTAGTCGGAGATGTATATACAATAACATATAAACATAAACAAAGTAGTAATATATATATATATATATATATATATATATATATATATATATATATATATATATATATATATATATATATATATATATATATATATATATATATATATATATATATATATAATAATAATAATAATAATAATAATAATAAGACATACATATAGTATGTCAATGTCATTATAAAAAAATACATCAAAATCATAAAAGGAAGGGTTAAATATATTTTTGGTCCTTATAAATATCTCAATCATGATTTTTAGTCCATATAAAAAAATGTCGAATTTTATCCCTATAAAATTACTTTTGCACGCAGATTTAGTCCCTATACAGAGACTAATTAGGGACTAAATCTGCGTGCAAAAACAATTTTATAGGGACTAAAACTCGAATTTTTTTATAGGGACTAAAAATCAAAATTAAGATATTTATAGGGACTAAAAACTTATTTAACCCTAAAAGGAATGTACAACAAAATACTACATAAAAATAGCTACTGTGTGTGCGGGAGTACATCTGCACCCTCTCCTCTGCCTCTGTCGCCTCGTCTGTCTCTACCGCCTCCTCGACCGTCCGGTCTGCGTCCTCGGTTATCGATCCCACCAGTCCTGACGTGATGTCTGAGGTACATAAGCACCCCTGCCACAGTAAGAATCACATCTAATATACGCCCTCGCCAAACCCATTTGGGAAAAAACCAACATCAAAGCCTGACCAACCAATAGTAACTATCTGACGACATCGAGGCAACACATCCTAAGTGTGATCCAGCTGAGATTGCTCCTCCTCTAATATCTCCTGATGTGTTGGTCTGGGAGGTGATACATCTGCAGTGGGAACCATGTAGGGATGTGAGACTGTAAAGAACCACATGATATAGCCATCAACGCAACTCCAGTCTCTCTCATCTCTGATCACCTGAACCTCGTCTGGTGTCTGATGGTTCTGAAAGTTAGCAAATATCTCGTTTATCTCCCTACAGGTCAGGCCGAGAGGAGCAGACTCAACAGGGTGCCTGGAAATGGTCTGAGCATAACCGAACTGCCGCATGACGCGCTCGAACAGTTATGTCACAATGATGGTCGAACTGCATGTCAACCATCCGTTGAACAATGAGATCTCATCAAATGGGCACGTCTAATGGTGATCTGTATATACGTCGTATCTGACATATAGGATTGTTCAAATAAAGTGAAAATTTGCCTGCAACAGTCTTAGTCTTCCAGAGGCATCCCTCTGAGAGTCTCGAGTAAGAGTAAGGCAAAGTCGTCGCACCTTAGTTGTACTCATGGATATGTGCCAGATCCAAGAAGTACCTGAGGTAAATGACATCTGTATACAAGGAACTGGTGTCCACAAATAGTTGTGTGCCCACCAAGTATAACAAATAACATCGCAACGCCCGCTATTTTTGTACCTCTGCCTCTGCCAGTTTGTAACACCCTAAATTCCCCCGCATAATTTAATCGAAACATCAGAGTAAAAATAATATATTTCAGAAACATAGGGCATTAATTACACCAAAACTTGCTCATTTTCAAGACATGTAACATATGAATAGCAATGACGGAAATTAATAATAATCTTAATCCAACAAAATAATCTTTATTACGCAGTGGAAATTAATCAGTTTAAAACATAACGATTTCAAGTGACCAAAATATTAATTTCCAAAACCTATAAAGACAACGAAGTTCTTTAACAAATAAGATCAAGTATAAAAGCGTTCTGATTCCCAATGTTACATATCAGAGAAAACACCAACTAATGTGAAGCACCTCGTCTTCACCGACCACGACTTCCACACTGCTCTAGATTACTTGCATGTTACCCACGTGGAGGTAACATTCAAATATAAGGGGTGAAATTCTTAAATCAACAGAAAAGAAAGATGATATAAATATAATTAACCCATATTAAAACTTCTAATAAGAACCCCAACTAACCACACAACCAAAAATAATCAATCAAAGCATAATGCAACACAACTATCCAGAGAAATGCAATGAGACACCAACTAGACTCAATGTATATGGTACCAATTTCGATCCTTATTTCATGATCACAATTTCCGTCGAAACGTCTATTTAGTCTCTCACACCCCACATGGGCACACGAAAATTGTGATTGCTTACACCCCACATGGGTACATAATCACCTCAACAACAACAACATTGATCCCGTCAAGGAATACGGATAGACGGTCATACCCCACATGGGCACACGTCATCCCACAACTTATGCGACATGTTATGCACCTTCAAAGATAACATGCAACAACGAAACAAGGCATAAACATAACATATCATTAATATGTCATCACATCATTGCCTAACAACCAACATACACTAGTTCAAACATGCATCTTCATAACTCTAACAACACTACACATCTTTGCACAATTAACTATATATTTCACATTTCATCACATCCAAACATCAACGAAACACTCATAAATGCATTAACACATGCCAACAACACAATAGCAACAATACAACATTATTATAGCATAAAATACATATTTTCAATTAATTTTAAATAAATAATAAAAATATATTTTTCATTCCAGGTCGCGCTAAGCGAGCTCCAGCGCACTAAGCGCACATGCTACTACCTCGAAAGTCTAGATCATTTTCTAGACCACACTAAGTGCGCTCGACGGTGCTAAGCGCCTTTCGCGATTTCAACAGCAAAACCTTGCGATAAGAACACTCTCCCTACTGCGATTTTCTGCACTCAAACTGTTTTTTAACACAATTTTTCCATAGATTATGTCCTTATGATCCACACTTAACATATCAACATAATGAATCAAATACAACAATTTCATCAATTGCATTCCCTTTAATCATGAATTATCTCTAAAACCCCAATCAACCAACAATCACATCCCCATTGAATTCAACCTAATGATTTTTGCCCAAATGCATACATCATCAAGCTCTTGAGAGACTAAAGAACCCCACCCTTACCTTGTATTGATGAGCTTCCTTCTTCTCTAATGGATTCTCTCTTTCTTCTTGCCCTAGCCTCTTTTCACCTCTTCTCCCTTGCTCTCACTTTTATGTAGAATGAAAATAACGTTTCATTCCCTAACTTTTTTCATAAACCCCAACTATGATTTTCCTTATTTAACCTCACTTACCCTTCCCCAATTACCAACTTATCCTTCCACTCTCTACTCATCTTATATTCTATTTATTTCATTTTCATCATATTATTATTGTATTATCATTATTATTAAATTCCACTAGTGATATAATAATAACAATAATCCCCACTAATAGATATAATTCCATAAAATATCCATTTACGCTATGGTCTAACATATACCAACTAATTAGCCTAATTAGCTTTACTTCCCACACCCCTAAGTCTCTACATTTTGGTCATACACTCGTACTACCCTAAGGGCTAATTCTTAAGACTAATATCCCTTATTACGGGTACATAAAATACAACGAAAATACAACAAAGCACACAAGAAATCACATAAACTCGCAATTAATTCAGAAATAATAATTAAATAAAAACGGATCGTTACACGGATCACCATCAACCTGTCCTACATCAGCCATGGCCTGCTGATAATAACGGTCCAGGGTGGCAAACCTCGCATGTGCCCCATGGGTCTTATCTACCTCTTCTAGCACATGATCAAGAGAGAACTCGAGCTCCTTAACCATTGTATCTGAGTCTCTTCCTTCGCCAGCCTACCGTGACGGGGGAGGATACCCCTGATTGGGATATGTAGTAGACATGAAACATCGTCAAAGCTAATAGTAATCTCCCCGTATGGTGAATGGAAATATGAGGTATCTGGATGCCATCTCTACGCAAAATCCTTCATCATGCCGTTATGGATCAAATAATACCCAATCCCACAAAGGTCCTTCAAACCATACTCAATCATGACTGTCACAAACCACTCCTTCTATGGCAATTCCAATATCTTCCACCCATGGTTATAGAACCTCGGGGGGGGGGGGGGGTCACACATCTGAAAATTAACAAAGAAACCAATTTTAATAAGAAACAATGTTACCTCTCCCAGCCAGACATGTGGGGAAGTATACTTTTCCTAACCCGACAGCAGGGACATATCATATGGACCACCCAAAAAACCTTCAGGATCATCAACATCGTCAACAACATCCACTTGTGTCTACTCATCACCCTCCGGAGGTGGGATCAAATCATCAACATCACACTATGGTAGTGGAACCAGACTCTCCTGGCATCGCCTACGGGAGGGCGAAGACTGTGATGTACCTTCATTAAGATCACGTGGCCTCTGGGATGAAGAAGTGTCCTCGGCCTATGATGTAGATGGTTGTACATCTATTGCAGCCTGTGATGTAGAAGACACATCTGGTTGGGTCTTCTCCTTCCGGACAAAGGCATGTTAGGCAAGTCGTCCATGTATCCGCCTAGATGTAGGTATGTCATAATCTGAATCTAAGCCAATCATAATGTCTGCAAACCAATAAATTAAAATTAAATACAACAAAAAATACAATTTTTTGTTCAGTAAATGCATCCACTGAATGTTTCCACAAATGTATTTACAGAAACACCCAAATTTAGAAAGTCTGGGTTATTTTGCAAGTGCATCTACAGAACGTCTTAACATTAGTTTGTCCTGTAGATGTACTTGCAGAAGCTTCTGCAACTTAAAAATTATAGGGACGACACCATTAATGTCCAAAGAATTAAAAATCCATAATTTGAAGCCATGATCGCCCATTTAATCCAACAAACAATACCTACATTGTTTCTAAACTATGTTTCTAAATTTATCTAATTATTTCTACACCTAAATAGTTATTCTAAATCGATTACGGAGAATATTTGAAAATAACTCGGAAACTCGGAAACTTACCGATTGAAATGAGCTACGAATGATTAGGAGTTTGTTGATCATTGCAGATGATCCTCTATGTCGAAGTCGAGTGAAAACAATGTATTTTGGTGGAAGTAATTTTTTTGAAGTTGAAAGAAATGAAGAGAGTGTTTGAAGAAGAAGATGAAAAGTGAAAATGAGGGAGGAGAAAGGTCTGCGTGCGAAGTATATCAAAATATGTTCCGTAGATACATAATAGGAAACCTTCCATATATGTATCTATAGAACAAACCAACGTTGAGCAAATAAATAGTGTGTTTGAAGATACATTAGTGAAATCAGGAGGACAAAATTGGAAACGCACATGGTGCATGAGACATCCAAGGGGTGGGTAAGAAATTCTTTAATTATATCTACTTCACAAAAAATACTTCAAGAACTAAAAGGTAACCACCAATAATATGTAAATTGCCTTATTATCATCATCATCATCATCCATATCTTCATCCACACATTCGAATTGAGTTAATGCTTTTGAATAACCTAAGAAACAAATAACTCAATTAAATTTTAAAAAACATTACAATTAATATTGTACAAGATTAAAATATAATACCTTTGATTTATTTTCAGATCCAATCTTGAGTGCACATCAAAGTCTTTAAAGTGGCTTCTTTCAATCTACTACATTGTTGACTTAAAACATGACCACTAGTACTAAAGGCAGACTCTAAAGCAACAGTGAAAATAGAAATTGCTTAAAAGTCTCTTGCAATCTTTTGTAAAGTTGAAAATTTCAAACCATTTTGTTTCTAACATCCTAGTATGTCAAAATTTTCTTTTCTTTTTTTGTTTATAAAGAAAATAAGAATAAGCTAGATCACAGTGAGAGCTGCTAGCGGAGGGAAAACGAGGTCACTATGCAACCTCAAAGCGAAGGGAAAGCGAGCCAACATGTAACACCCTTCTAACCCAACAAAATATATGTGATAATTATACTTAAATAAATTAGAGTACATCATAAGGAGTGTCACATTTCTTCATAAAACAACAATTAACACATCGTGCTCTGTAACACGGGTTTTCAAAACATTTAAAATACTCACTTCTTTAATAATATCAACAATCAAATTTAAACTTCACAACAGAATCATAACTTCAAATATAACTTCCTTTATTTCATCAAAACATCAAGACCTTTTGGTCATTGTCATTGTCAACAATCATAATCAATAAAATCGGCATATAGAAACTCATAAAATACATCTAACTAAACAACATAATATTCATTTAAGCTTCCCTCACCCAATGTTGCATATTAGAGCAAGACACCATCTAAAACCAACGGAAAAATAGAAAGACTCCAAGCTAAACTCCACGCACCGAGAAGCTACTCTTGATTATCTATAAGTTACCCACCATAAAGACAAGATTTCCAAGAAGGCAAGGTGAGTAATCACAATTCAATATAAATCATATAAAGAAAATACATTAACATGGCAATGTTCATCTTTATCAAATACTGCAACGACTCACCCAAAACATCATATTAAACATCACATCATCAATATCACTCATATCTAATCATGCAATACCACCAAGAATGAAATGCAACATCGTCGAAATATGCATGTGGCATCAATCATCATAAAATGGACAATGGGGCCATTAACCCTCCACAAGGGAGCACGCCACAAAATACTTCAATCCACATGAAACTTTGGTATCAGATACGTGATGTCGAAGGCGATGTCACGAAATTACTATTTGAGTATTAACAAGATAAAAGTAGTATAAATAACAACATTAAAAACACACAGGATTGTTAACCCAGTTCGGTGCAAACACACCTACTCTAGGGGCTACCAAGCCAGGAAGGAAATCCACTATTAGTAGAACAATTCAAAGCCTAAACAGTCCCAGTTTACAGCTTTTCACTTGAACCTACCCAGTGCAAATTCTACCAAGAAATCAACGTCTAGATATGAGAAATCACCATCTCACTCCCCCTCAATCACACACTGTGATAAACAACCAAATTAAAGAAAAACAGAAGATCACTCTTCCAAAATACAACACCTTGATCTTGCTTAAAATATTTGATCAAGAACAACTACTCATGCTTAAAAGCTTAGAGTGGACATAATTACAACTCAAAAACCAGTCCAATTCAAACCTCTAGGTGATGTATGAATAGCTCACAAAAAGGACACACACAAAGAAAAACTCTAACACTCAAAAGAACTCTGCTTTACAATCTAATATTCCGTGTAGAGAAATTAGGTTAAACATCAATAATATAGAATTCTGAATGGGCCTAGATATGATCAGAAGCTTCATCAAAAAGATCATAAGAATCAAGCAAGAAAAGATCTTCAATAATCTCCAAAAACTAATGCATACCATCTTCTGTTTTTTTACAACAACACTCCCTTGATTTTCGCACATCCTGGAGCAAAACAAAAGACCAAAAACCTGCTAAAAAATATACAGAAATTAAATCAAAACTTTCTGTATTTAGAAAGTCCCAGAATTGTCAAGACATATGTTACAACATCTGTTCTGACATCACAACAACAATGCACACCAGAAGATCTTCAAGCATGTCAAGGACATCTTACAAGACATCAAGGCAAATGATAATGTTTTTCTACATTTGCAGCCAAACCAAGAACCTTCACCACATAATGTGATTGAAGCCACCAAAATAACGGACCGAAGTCCCATCATCATCAAATGGACCAAAGCCCCATCATAATATGCCATGAATGCAAAAATGCAATAAACTCATCAATCATCAACATAATCAACATTTGCATCAACATTTATGTAAATATTCATCATACTCTTTACATAGCATATATACATCAAATATGCACATCATCAATTTATTTCGTCATAGCATCATTAAATATCATCGCTAACACATGTCAAAATCATCATAATAACATCATTCACATGAACATCATCACATAAGCATCAATACACAATCATCATATAATATTTAACATATAATTAATATCACTAAACATCAACACACGATTATTTTCACACATCGATCAACACCTAATCGTTATCCTCTAAATTAGCAACACCTAATTGATATCCTCTAAACCATAAACATAATTATCATATAATCCTCAACACATAATTACCATCACAAAGTCAACAACACCTAATTATCATCACTTAATCATTAATACCTAGTCAATATTATCTAATCAACAACGCACAATCATCATCGCCTATTCATCGGACACCACTACAGACAACATTATCACATTATCTACACCTCTACATCACATAACTAATTCCTCAACATCATAATTACCATCATTAGTCATAGGACATCACCATTCTCCAATTACACCAAGTTTCTACACACATTTCACCAAAACAACATAACCCGACATGTACGAACCAACCTCCCGCGTGTCGAATAGTTGGAATTCTGATACAAAAATTATTTTTATAAGAAAGTACATTATACCAGCTTTCTAAAGATCCAAACCACACGTCAATCAGACACTCATAACTCGAGTTATGAATTTTCAAAGTTTTTGAAATAAAGCTGCCAGGAGTACCGTGCTAAGCATGGAAAACAGGGCTAAGCGCCCTCCTTATTGGACCCATCGCTTCAAGCACGGAAAACAGGGCTAAGTGCCCTCTGCGAATCATCCAAAAATTCTTGTGATGTCAACATTTTTCCCATTGCGATCTCACACCCTTAAACTGGATTTTTAACCCCAATTATCGCAGATTAAGTCATTAAAACTTATGTCCACCACATATACACCAAAACAACAATCATAATATAATAAATCATTACTATTTCATCATCCCAAACCTCTAATCCTAGGTTTTCCCCAAAATCTCAAATCCCTACAAACATCTAGACTTCAAAGGTTATATTTGAGCTACTTGAATCATATATTAAGGTACTAGTTCATGTCCAGATGAAAAATCCACTTTGGAAGTCTTGATCAACCAAAACCCTAATTTTGTTCCTTAAATGACCTTGAGGCTTGACCAACTTGAAATGATGCAAACCTGTGACTATTTTTTGATGAATGAGGCTTGTGTATGGACTTCAAAGTTACATTTGAGCTTATTGAATCATATATTGAGGTACTGGTTCATGTCCAGATGAAAAATCCACTTTGGAAGTCTTGATCAACCAAAGCCTTAAATACCTTAAAATGTTGCTTCTCCCAATCTTCTCTTGATCTTTCACCAGATTCCTCGGTGCCCTAGCCTCCTTCACTCTCCCTTTGTTCTTTAGATCACTCTTATTCCCTTAAAATAACATGAACAATGAAACTCTATTCACTATTCCTTCTTTTAACTCAAATACCCCTAATATGTTATCCCACTCTTGCCCTCACTTATTTCACATAACATTACCAACATGCCCTCATTAACTCTACACCAATGACTACCTTGCCCTTGGGGTTCTCCTCATTTCTATTTTAATTAATAATAATCATAATAATAATAATCTAAATGATATAATCCATATTATTCTATTATTATCAACACTAAAGTAATTCTAGTTAATCACTTAATCTATCCAATCCCGCAATCCACATCATAAACGCATCTTGCATCATAATATCTCACCGAAGTTCACCGATAAATACCAAATATTCATAATAAATCTATTAAATAAATATTTAAATGATTTTGGGGTGTTACAACTCTCCTCCACTTAAATAATTTTTTCCCTCGAAAATTACTCGAAGAAAACAGAGTCAGATATGACTCCCTCATTTGATCTTCGTACTCCCAAGTGCAACACACAAGTCATCAACAAATCCTCCAAAGACCGGATACTCCTCTCTGTATGACCATCCTTTTGCGGATGATAAGCATAACTCAACCTCAACTTAGTGCCTAAAGCACCCTGCGACTTTCCCAAAACCTTTACAAAATTCTTGGATTTCCCTCCCAAGTAACTTCATAGTTTCCTTAATGTACATCTCTGTTGATTTCCACATAGAATAATTAATCCACATTGGTAAGAGATGAGTCGATTTAATTAATCCATCCATAATCTCTAAAATCGAATTATTCCCCCTTCGCTATCTTCGGCAATCCCGACACCAAAATCCATAGAAATACTATCACATTTCCATTATGGAGTATTCAACAGTTGCATCATACCTAAAGGTTTCTGATGTTCCATATTTTACTTTTGGACAATCAAACATGCATACACAAACTCAACAATATCCTTCTTCATACCCGACCACCAAAATAAGTTATGCAAATCCTGATACATTTTCGTAGCATCGGGTGGATACTCACTCTACTTCAATGTTCCTCTTCAAGAATACTCTTCTCAATATCTAGAAGATCTAGTATCACACTCTACCGCGGAACCTCAACATGTCATTTTCATCAATTTGGAATTCACCTCTATTACCTTGGTTAATTAAAATCGAATGATCAACCAACTTCAAGTCAAATTGCTGAACCACTTTGATTTCTTATAGAATACTGTTAGTCAGTTTCAATATACCTAACTTCACACTGTCCGGAGTCCCGTCACATACTCACTCATATCTCTGAACTGCTCGATCAATTCAATTTTTCTCACCGTAAGCATTGAAATATGCAGTGACTCCCTACTCAATGCATCAACTATTACATTTGCTTTACCATGGTGGTGACTTAAATCAAAGTCATAGTCTTTCATCAACTCCGACCACCTTCTCTACCTCATATTCATTTTTTATCAAACAAGTACTTCAAGCTTTCATGATTGCTGAATAATTCAAACTTAAAGCCAAAAAGACAATGTATCCAAGTTTTCAACACGAACACCTGTCGTACCTCGAAAAAATACGATCCTCGCGATGGACGCGGAAAGAACAACATAGTCGCCACCTAATTCTATTTATTCTAGCGAGAGAAAAGGAAGATATAGATACAACCTAATAAGGACAAGAAATGGTCAACGAAACCAAATTCTAAGTTCAGGAGTCGGTTACGCAAGGGGAAGGTATTAGCACCCCTCATGTCCGTTGTACTTAACGGGAACCTCTTAGCTAACTACGCGATTAAATGCTGATTTATGTCTTTGTCTTCTAAATGTTTGTTAATATGTTTGTTCTTAGGAAATGAATATTTTTAATTATTATTGTGATGGAGAAAAGATTAATTTTTTATTATTGTGAAGATGACGGAGAACATATTAAGTTTTTTATTATTGTGCTCGCGAAGGATTAAAATCCCTGTGCCTACGAATTCCCTTGTACAATGGGAAAGTCAGAGCTCTGTAGTTCGTGCAACTAGTATTTGTGTTTTTTTATTGAACGATTGTTTAAAAATGCTTTCTAATCTACTAAGTGTTGGCTTTTACTCGTGGTGGAGGCTGAAGCGCTAGCTTGTTTGCGAGATAGAAAGATTTAAACAATGTTCGTTTAGAGAAAGGATGTTTGACCTTTGTTAAGGTGTTTTAAACGAAAGGGAGAATGGACCACAACGCGTGGGGCTAGCCCAGGAGTGATTTCATTCAAGAATAACATGGAGTGCTAGACTCCAGAATTCAGTTTCTTCGTTGATTAATTATAAAAATGATTTTAATTGGTTGGTACGTTTTAAATTGTATTTGAAAAGAAAGAGACAAGTCGTCATCTTTAAGGGAGATGTCTCTCTTATTCTACCACAAACATTTGAAGAATAAAATCGAAAGAAGCTTTAAACTTGGATACGGTGATCAACAAGCAATGCCACATTCTTTCTTTGAGAAATAAAATCAGAAGAAGCTTCGAACTTGGATATATGATCAACAAGTGATTGCCACATTCTTCCTCGATAGAAATTGTTTGATAAAATTGATTTGTTTGTGTTTATAGGAATAGGAGAAATATCTTTCCTATGGAGATGAATCATGTCTCGTCCTTTGAATTGTTAAATGTTTTGAATACGAAAGAGTGAATGAATTACAACCCGAGGGCTAGCCTCAAGAGTAATTCAATTCAAGAACCCGAGGAATGCTAAATTCCTGAGTTCGGTTCTTTTGTATGATTAATTAAAAGATTTCTGGTATTTTAAGAACGAGAGGGAGAATAAACCATGTCGTGTGGGGCTAGCTCAGGAGTGATTTAATTCAAGAATTTTGTGGAGTGCTAGACTCCAGAATCCAGTTCCTCCGTTATTTGATATGTGGTAAATTGGATGTTTTTAGGGTTTAATGTTTTTAATAACGAATGAGTAAATGAAACACTATGCGTGGGGCTAGCCCATGTGTGGTTCATTAAAGACCCGCGGGAAGTCGTGCAGATGGCTTTCATAAGGATGACCGACTTACGTGTGTGCAAAATATAGGCGTATGAATTGTTTGATTGATTATGTGAATTCGAATCCTAGTCCCTAAAGGTGTTCCTAATAATACGAAACCGTAAAATAAAGGCGGAAAGATAAATTATATACAAACTAATCGGGAAAGGGGTACAAAAAATATTACACGGGATTGCGATGAAATAAAAGGGTCTCGTTGTAATTTGCCCAAGAGAAAGTGTGTGTGCAGTGTATGAATTATTTGGAACCGTTAGAATTTGATATTATATAAAAATGTGAATATAAAATAAATAAACTAAATATACTGAATGAAATAACTATGAAATAAAATAAAAAAAGAATGGCCTCATATTGGTCACGATTTATCAGAATCGATTTATCATGGCTTTTTATTATATCATCGGCCCTAAACAAAATCAAAAGAAATAGAAAAGTAAAGAAATAAAAGTGAATCTAGAAAAACTAACAAAATTAAGAAAGAAAAAAAAAGAGCATGATCAAGATTTATAATAAAACTATAAAAGTTAAAAATAAAAGCATAAAAGCTAGGGGTAGCGTGAGATCAGCAGGGGGTGTTTTAGCAATTCGTATAAGCTGAGTCCAAATAACATAACAAAATAAAAATGATGTGAGGTAAAATGGATTGGGGTGTGGTGCTATCAGTGGGTGTTGTGTAGAAAAATATTTGGGCTGAGCCCATAAAACAAAACGAAAAAAAGGAAAAAAAATATGGAATTTTTTTTTGCGGAAACAGGGTTAGAAATAAAGTAAACAAAGGAAAAACATCAGGTTTTACAGGGAGAAAAATAACGCTTAACGTCAGATCCATAAAAAACATAGAAAACAAAATAACCTTCAGTTCAAAACAGTAACCCGTTTAGGATAAAATCGACGACCTCTCTCTCAAGCTCTCACGGCGTCGTTTCCCTCTTTCACTCGACCTCGTCGTCGGATTCGCTCGGTTCTCACACTCTCTTCGATTCACGCTCAGGTTTGGGACGATTTGCTTCGGTTTTTCGGTTTGTTATAGCAGCGAGGAATGTTTTCCGCGGTGGTTTCGAAGGGTTTGGCGGATTTCGTGCGGTTGAAGTGGTGGTTCACGTTTCTGTAAAAGTTTGTTTTTTGTGTTTATGAAAAGTTATGGCTTTTTTGTTTTTTATCAATCCCTCTTCTCTTTTGTTCTGTTTATGGAAGGTTGAAAGGGTGCAGGAAAAAAAACTTATGGGTTGAAGATGGATCCGAGTTCGCATATGGAGTTGTGTGTGTGTGTGTGGGGGGGGGGGGGGTGGCTGGCGATTTCCAGAAAAACAAGTTGTTGTTGAGGATGGAAAGGGTCCGGTTTGTTTTTGTTTGGTGTTTTTTTTATGATTTTCGTTTTCTGTTTGTCGCTCCCCTGTGTTGTGGTTGTTTAGTTATCTTTTTGTTTCCTCTCTCTTTTTAAAATTAGTTTTCTAAACTTCTTCAACAAGTTCTCCTTTTTTCATCTGTAAAATTTTCTCTTTAAAAAATACAGATTTTGGTTTTACAATATTGGTGAAAGTTTTGGCTTGGAGTGGACTGATACATGCAGGGTAACAGGGTAGGCTAGGACATGGGAGTATAGGGTGCAGGAGTACCGTTGGCTGATAGTAGATAGAAAACAAAACAACTCTGTTTTTTTTTTAAAATTAATTCTTTAAAATAAAAGGAAAATTATAATTAACTTAAACTAGTTAGTACTAATTAATCAAAAAGCTAATTTAAACACTAAATTAATTTTAAATTGGATTAATAAAACTCGACTAATATAAATTAAATCAATCAATTTAAAAACCAACTAAATAAAAAAACCAACTAAATAAAAAAACTAACCTAAATAAAAAAAATATAAACAATTAGAAATAAACTAAGCTTAAATTAAATTAAGAGCTAATATTAAACTCAAATAAGATATAAAATAAAATTAATCATAGACTAAATTAAATTAAGCTAATAAAATATAAATTATAACCAACATTGAAATCTAATTAGAACTAAATTAAAATTGAATTGAATTAAACTAAATTAATAAAAAAAAACATGACCTAAATTAAAATTGAACTAAAATATGATTAAACTAAAAACTAATCGAAAAAATTTAATATATTTATTTAACTAAATTTTAAAAATATAATAAAAATTAAAAAGAGACAAACATAATTTTGAATTGAAACAAAAATTCTAAAAACCAAGAATAAAATTAAAAGTGACATTGAAATGATAGAAATCAATTAAAAAATACATGATCTAATGAATAATGAGATGTTTAATTAAAAAATGCAAAAAATCAATGGCTGAATGTCGATACTACGATAAAAATGCGTCAGATGAATGAATTTTTTTGAAAAAGTTTGGTCAAAATTTAGGGTGTGACAGATGCCCCTATTTAATCATCTTGAACTTGAATGTCTGAATAGAAAAGAAGTTTTTTTTTTTAACATTCAAGATAGAAGATGATTAAGTATTAAAATACCTAGAATTTTGACCGAATGCAGATGAAATGCAATGTGAATGGATGTATGAAAGATTGAATCATGTAGGAATGATGTCACATGAAATAGGCTAACAAGAGAGGATTCCACAGGGAAAAAGGGTTTGAGAACACTGAGGATGCAGAAACGGGGACAGAAAGTATTCGAAGTGATAAATCAACAGGTTCATGTGTAACTGCTGACACTAAGAATAACAAAAGACGGAAACAAAAGGAAATCCAAAGCGTTGGTTCAACTAACACGGGTGAAGTCAAGTTGACGCTTAGGATGACAAGAAAATATTTAAAGTGAATGCGCAGTGGCACGATGCGACCAACTGACACTAAGAATAGTAACAAAGAAGAAACAACATCCATGGAATGGATTGGACGAAGTGGAATAAAAAAAACTGACATCCATGGATTGTATTAGATGACAAAGAGGAACAACGTCCATGGATCGAATTGGACGAAGTAGAATAAAAGCTGACATCTTGTATTGGACGAAGGTGGGCAATGATTTTCAGGAATGGCGCTGTAGGTAAAGGCAAATCACGATATCCAGGAATGACACTGGATATACAAATAAAAATTTCAGGAACGACACTGAAGGTAAAGGCAAATCACTATATCCAGGAATGACATTGGATATACAGATAAAAATTTCAGGAATGACACTGAAGGTAAAGGCAAATCACTATATCCAGGAATGACACTAAATATACAGATAAAACTTTCAGGAATGGCACTGAAGGTAAAGGCAAAACACTATATCCAGGAATGACACTAAATATACAGATAAAAATTTCAGGAATGGCACCGAAGGTAAAGGAAAAACACTATATCCAGGATTGACACTAAATATA
Source organism: Lathyrus aphaca (assembly GCA_963966055.1). NCBI lineage: Eukaryota > Viridiplantae > Streptophyta > Magnoliopsida > Fabales > Fabaceae > Lathyrus > Lathyrus aphaca. The sequence goes on from OZ014521.1 coordinate 96,751,234, forward strand.
CAGATAAAACTTTCAGGAATGACACCGAAGGTAAAGGCAAATAACTGTATCCAGGAATGGCACTGGAGGAACAAAATATAGACTCAGGAATAGCACTGGAGGAATAATGCAAGGACCCAGGAATATCACTGGAGGAATAGTACAAAGACCCAAGAATAGCACTGGAGGAATAATACAAAGACCCAGGAATAACACTGGAGTGAGACAATATATCCAAGAATGGCACTGGAGTGAAAAAAAGGTAAGTTTTTGGTATGCGCCAAGAAGTTGTACTTAAAGTGAGGTAAATGTTGACCACAACATGACCTATGGTAAATGCAAATGAGGATAAAACACTCTTGCTATGCATAGATGTATGATCATATGCATGTAATGCAGATGCTGACAACAAGGTTTTGACTCTTTTGTAGATATGACAAGATTGAAAGACTGATTCTTCAACACTGTGAGATCACTGTTATTCTTCTCTGGGACTAAGGATGTTGATGTTGAACATACCTCTGCAACACTAATAAATTGTACCAAGTTGATGATCCTTGGAGAAGGGATGAAAAGTTTCTTTAGGGATTCTTCCAATGAATTTCCCCAAATAAGCTGATTATTTCTCGTAGATGAGTTGATCATTGCTTCAGCTTGACTGACTGGTTTACTGTATACTAGGAAGGCTTGCCCCAGTAAAATCTTGAGAGATCTTCTGATTAAACCAAATTTGGAATGGGCTTTCACTGAACAACAACCTTGCCCTGATTCTCAACATGGTCTGAAAGGAACTTGCCCTTGATAGGATCACCAGACCAGTTCTTCACTGTTTGAAAATTCCTTGCTAGAAAAGATAGTTTGCGAACAAAAACATTTATACAATCATGGTAATTAAAAGAAAATGCAACTTTTGAGATCAAAATAATTTTTGGAAGAAAAACAAATGAATCACTAGTCAAAACACGACAGTTTATAACATTCGAAGTGAAAGGTAAAGCAAAGATATGTACAAAACAAAATAACTTGCAAAGATTTTTTTTTGGAGTCAGTTTACACAACCTTACTGTAGTATGCTTTTCAGAATAACCTTGTCTCAATTAGGTCTTTTAAGGGTTTTAACGTGGTCTGGTTCACGGTTTATGAAACAAAGGATAAAGGATCAATTGTGTTTGTACCCACCATTCTTCGTGATGAATCTCCAGTCCTACATTCAGTTAAATCTACACACATTTATCTTGACAATGTAAGGGTAAAGATGATGATTTGAGGTTCACTGGAAATGACAATCATTTTATTTGGCTTTGATGGATATTTGTAGTGACCCATCGATTTTGGACATGGTGGTCATTAAACCCTTTTTGTTTGATGTTGAGGGTTTGAGGGCCTCTTTTGCTTGATTTTCTTTTTGAACTGATCCCTAACTTTTGCCTAAGTCCTTTTTGTGTGTTTGACTTAGAGGGATTTTATATTTTTTTGTATTTTTTTTTTGAAATATTAAAAGCTATGACTGCCAAACAATTGGTTGTAATGGATCATCTTGTAATTTGAATGTGTAATCAAAATAATTGAACAACTACCCTGCCCCAGGTAAAACATAAGGGTTTAGATCCGAAAGAAACTCCTACTTCTAGGCTCCAAGTGGTGAACTAGGTATTAACTCCTTATCTCTCTAGTGTTTGGGAATTGAAACAATGCTTGTACATCATCGACAAGATTTTATCCGAAAGCAAACCACAAGAGCTATGGGTATTTGTTTTCATCATCCTCCCTCAAACATTTGCATAGTCAAAAGTTTTGAACCAAAGGTAAATATGTTTTTTTTAATTAGAAAGTGTAAAGACATAAATAAACAAATGAACTGAATTCAAAAGATTGCAAATGCTCATTTCATTAATTGAAAAAGTACAAACATAATTGAAAGGCAAACAGTTGTTACAAATACAAGGAAAATACAAACATGAAGGAAACAAAGGCCTAATGACTAATCAGTAAACAAGGATGAGATGTCCTGTCTTGAAACACTAGCTTTAGGGAAAACTGGTTGAAGTTGATTGCAGCTTCAAGTTGCATGCCTTGGTAAAGGATTGTCCTTGACATTTGGATTGGTATCACGGAAAGAGAGGATCTTGTCTCTGATCAACTCTTTCACTCTTGTCTTCAAAGCAAAACAATGTTCCAAATCATGGCCTGCTCCACCCTGATGAAATTCACAATGAAGATTGGCCCTGTAGCCTGGTGGGAGAGGATCTGAAGGAGGAGGCATAGGTCTAGTAGTTATCAAACCTCTCTGAACCAAACCAGGATATAACTCAGTGTACGTCATTGGAATAGGGTCAAAGTGAACCCTATCACGATTCTAAGTTTTTCCAAAAGTCGGACGTTGAGGGGCTCTAACTGGTTGAACAACAATCACAGGAGCAACAACATCAACATAAGCTTGATTATCATGTTGAGCCCTGTTTTGAGGTCTTCTACCCACAACATAAATAACATTGGTCTGATCTTCCCTCTTCCTTTGGAAATTCCCAAAAGGTTTCTTAGCAGCATTGGGAGACTCAACAATTTTGGACACTTTCCCATTCTTGATTCCTTCTTCAAGCCTTTGTCCAATGGTAACCAGATCAGTGAAACTGGAAGAGACACTTCCGATCATCTTTTCCCAATAGAAGGGAGCTAAAGTATCCATGAATATACCTGTCATTTCTTTCTCATCTAGAGGGGGTTCAACTTGAGATGCCAACTATCTCCAATGTTGAGCATACTCCTTGAAGGATTCCCTCTCCTTCTGAGACATATTCTGCAATTGACGGCGATCAGGTGCCATGTCCAAGTTGTACTTGTATTGTTTCACGAAAGCATCACCCAAATCCGCCCAGCTATGGATACGATCTTTCTCAAGTCCCATGTACCACTTCATAGAGGCACCGCTCAAATTGTCTTGAAAGCAATGGATAAGTATTTTGTCGTTCTTGGCGTAAGTAGCCATCTTGTGATAGTACATCATTAAATGGAGTTTTGGACAAGTTTGCCCCTTGTACTTCTCAAATTCTGGAATCTTGAACTTCGCAGGCACGATGAGATCAGATACCAAACACATATCACTTGCATCAACATTGAAGAAGTCATTACCGTCTACAAACCTCAATCGCATGTCAATAACTCGATACTGCTCACGACCAACTTCAAGTTCAACATAATCTTCAAGATCATCACCCTGAGCGCTAGCAACATTGTGTTCATAGGGAATTGGGCCAGTGTGAATCACGTGTCTGGATTCTGTGAAAATAGGAACTTGAAAAGCGGGTTTGGACGCCTGACCAACAACAGAAGTAGTAACGTGAGGTGGAGAGTAGTTGTGTGGCAAACCAAACTCCGACCAAGTTGAAGGTGCCAACTGGGTAGGCTGATGCTCGACAATAACATTTTCAATCTCTTGGATCAAAGTCCTCTGAGGCGGCTCTCCTCTAGAGATCAAAACTTGAAGCATCTTAGTAAGCTTCGTCACACTTGTCTTCAACTCATCAATTTCCATTCGGACTTCCGCATTGTGAACTTCTTATTCTGACATCCTGCGTCTACGTTAAGCTCGGGTTCTGTATCGGCTACGAAGCTTCAGTTTGACGTTTGAAAGATAACTGGAAGACAGAGACAACTTGAATGAATTGACGAACAACCCGGGTGTATGAAATAATGCAAATGATGCAAATGGTATGTAATTCCATGCAATGAAGATATGCTTAGGGTCACAATCAGAAACAGACTCAGAATCTGGATATAAACTCGAAACTTCCTATTTGGTAGGCTGTAAGAGATTGGTTCTATATTATATACCCATAAAACCCACTCACATGATAGTTTCTATAGTGAAGGTATTAAGAAACTAAAGGTCACAGACGTTTATCGTACTAACGCCCCGCCGCAGGCTAGCTACATTTTGACGATAATAACGATAAGGTCTACCTTGAATGGAGTTCTCATGTTAGGCCCTCAAGATGCGAGCCCTTGGAGCCTAACACTACACAACAACCAAAATTGAAACTGGTGCTAGGGGGTCCCAGAATCACAGCCCTTTCATGAATCAGGTCACGCGACACGCTAGCTGCGTTACGATAAGATCTACGAAAAGGCTAACTATCTGGGGGAGCTTTCATGCTAGGTCCTCAAGAAGCGGGTTCTTAGAGACTAACACTAATAACTACCAATTCTAACCTAGGCGTTCCCTCTTCTTTTTCCACAACTCATCTTTTACTTGCGATATAAACCCAAGATCCCACAAATAAATAACAAGCATATAAGGGAAAGAAATAAAGAAACAAACAAACAAAGATAACAAACACAGAGAAGACAAAAAGACAAGATCAAACAAATAAACACACAAAGCTAAGTTAGGCTCTACTGTCCCCAGCAGAGTCGTCAAGCTGTCGTTCCTCGAAAAAATACGATCCTCGCGATGGACGTGGAAAGAACAACAAAGTCACCACCTAATTCTATTTATTCTAACGAGAGAAAAGGAAAATATAGATATAACCTAATAAGGACAAGAAATGGTCAACAAAACCAAATTCTAAGTTCGGGAGTCGGTTACACAAAGGGAAGGTATTAGCACCCCTCACGTCCGTTGTACTCAGCGGGAACCTCTTAGCTAACTACGCGATTAAATGCAGATTTATGTCTTTGTCTTCTAAATGTTTGTTAATATGTTTGTTCTTAGGAAATGAATATTTTTAATTATTATTATGATGGAGAAAAGATTAACTTTTAATTATTTTGAAGATGACGGAGAACAAATTAAGTTTTTTATTATTGTGCTCGCGGAGGATTAAAATCCCTGTGCCTACGTATTCCCTTGTGCAATGGAAAAGTCAGAGCTCCGTAGTATGTGCAACTACGGTTTGTGTTTTTTTATTGAACGATTGTTTGAAAACGCTTTCTAATCTGCTAAGCGTTGGCTTTTACTCGCGGTGGAGGCTGAAGCGCTAGCTTGTTTGCGAGATAGAAAGATTTAAATAATGTTCGTTTAGAGAAAGGATGTTTGACCTTTGTTAAGGTGTTTTAAACGAAAGGGCGAATGGACCACAACGCGTGGGGCTAGCCCAGGAGTGATTTCATTCAAGAATAACATGGAGTGCTAGACTCCAGAATTCAGTTTCTTCGTTGATTAATTATAAAAATGATTTTAATTGGTTGGTACGTTTTAAATTGTATTTGAAAAGAAAGAAACAAGTCGTCATCTTTAAGGGAGATGTCTCGCTTATTCTACCACAAACATTTGAAGAATGAAATCGAAAGAAGCTTTAAACTTGGATATGGTGATCAACAAGCAATGCCACATTCTTTCTTTGAGAAATAAAATCAGAAGAAGCTTCGAACTTGGATATATGATCAACAAGTGATTGCCACATTCTTCCTCGATAGAAATTGTTTGATAAGATTGATTTGTTTGTGTTTATAGGAATAGGAGAAATATCTTTCCTATGGAGATGAATCATGTCTCGTCCTTTGAATTGTTAAATGTTTTGAATACGAAAGAGTGAATGAATTACAACCCGAGGGCTAGCCTCAAGAGTAATTCAATTCAAGAACCCGATGAATGTTAGATTCATGAGTTCAGTTCTTTCGTATGATTAATTAAAATATTTCCGGTATTTTAAGAACGAGAGGGCGAATAAACCACGTCGCGTGGGGCTAGCCCAAGAGTGATTTAATTCAAGAATTATGTGGAGTGCTAGACTCTAGAATCCAGTTCCTCCGTTATTTGATATGTGGTAAATTGGATGTTTTTAGGGTTTAATGTTATTAATAATGAAGGAGTAAATGAAACACTACACGTGGGGCTAGCCCAGGTGTGGTTCATTAAAGACTCGCGGGATGCTAGATTCTAAAGTTCAGTTCCTTGTTAATTAATTTATGACGCGTAAAGTCATGCAGATGGTGATCATAAGGATGACCGACTTACGTGTGTGCAAAATATAGGCGTATGAATTGTTTGATTGATTATGTGAATTCGAATCCTAGTCCCTAAAGGTGTTCCTAGTAATACAAAATCGTAAAATAAAGGCGGAAAGATAAATTATATACAAAGTAATCGGGAAAGGGGTACAAAATAAATTACACGAGATTGCGATGAAATAAAAGGGTCTCGTTGTAATTTGCCCAAGAGAAAGCGTGTGTGCAGTGTATGAATTATTTGGAACCGTTAGAATTTGATATTATATAAAAATGTGAAAATAAAATAAATAAAATAAATAGACTAAATAAAATAACTATGAAATAAAATAAATTAAACTCATGGAAATAAATAAAAAAAAGAATGGCCTCATATTGGTCACGATTTATCGGAATCGATTTATCGTGGCTTTTTATTATATCATAGGTCCTAAAAAAATCAAAAGAAATAGAAAAGTAAAGAAATAAAAGTGAATCTAGAAAAACTAACAAAATTAATAAATAAAAAGAGCATGATCAAGATTTATAATAAAACTATAAAAGTTAAAAATAAAAGCATAAAAGCAAGGGGGTAGCGTGAGATCAGCAGGGGGTGTTTTAGCAATTCGTATAAGCTGAGCCCAAATAACATAACAAAATAAAAATGATGTGAGGTAAAATGGAGAGGGGTGTGGCGTTATCAGTGGCTGCTGTGTAGAAAAATATTTGGGCTGAGCCCATAAAACAAAACGAAAAAAGGAAAAAAAAGATGAAAAAAAGTTTTGTGGAAACAGGGTTAGAAATAAAGTAAACAAAGGAAAAGCACCATGTTTTACAGGGAGAAAAATAACGCTTAACGTCAGATCCATAAAACAACATAGAAAACAAAACAACCTTCAGTTCAAAATAGTAACCCGTTCAGGATAAACTCGACGACCTCTGTCTCAAGCTCTCACGGCGCCATTTCCCTTATTCATTCGACCTCGTCATCAGATTAGCTCGGTTCTCACGCTCTCTCCGATTCACGCTCAGGTTTGGGACGATTTTCTTCGGTTATTAGGTTTGTTACGACGGCGAGGAAGGTTTTCCGCGGTGGTTTCGAAGGGTTTGGCGGATTTCGTGCGGTGGAAGGTGGTGTTGAAGTAGTGGTTCACGTTTCTGTAAAAGTTTGTTTTTTGTGTTATTGAAAAGTTCTGGCTTTTTGTTTGTGTATCAATCCCTCTTCTCTTTTATTCTGTTTATGGAAGGTTGAAAGGGTGTAGGAAAAAAAAACTTATGGGTTGAAGGATGGACCCGAGTTCGCAGATGGAGTTGTGGAGGGGGGGGGGGTGGCGATTTCTAGAAAAAAACAAGTTGTTGTTGAGGATGGAAAGGGCCCGGTTTGTTTTTTTTTTTTTTTTTTATGATTTTCGTTTTCTATTTGTCGCTCCCCTGTGTTGTGGTTGTTTAGTTCTTTTATTGAAGATGTTTATCCGGTCCCCCTATTCTTTTTCTCTTTAAAAAATGCAGATTTTGGTTTTGTAATATTGGTGAAAGTTTTGGTTTGGAGTGGACTGATACATGCAGGGTAACAGGGTAGGCTGGGACATGGGAGTATAAGGTGTAGGAGTACCGTTGGTTGATAGTAGATAGAAAACAAAACAACTTTGTTTTTTTTAAAATTAATTCTTTAAAATAAAAAGGAAATTATAATTAACTTAAACTAGTTAGTACTAATTAATCAAAAAACTAATTTAAACACTAAATTAATTTTAAATTGGATTAATAAAACTCGACTAATATAAATTAAATAAATCAATTTAAAAACCAACTAAATAAAAAACTAACCTAAATAAAAAAATATAAACAATTAGAAATAAACTAAGCTTAAATTATATTAAGAGATAATATTAAACTCAAATAAGATATAAAATAAAATTAATCATAGACTAAATTAAATTAAACTAATAAAATATAAATTATAACTGACATTGAAATCTAATTAGAACTAAATTAAAATTGAATTGAATTAAACTAAATTAATAAAAAAACATGACCTAAATTAAAATTGAACTAAAATATGATTAAACTAAAAACTATTCCAAAAAATTTAATATATTTATTTAACTAAATTTTAAAAATATAATAAAAATTAAAAAGAGACAAACATAATTTTGATTTGAAGCAAAAATTCTAAAAACCAAGAATAGAATTAAAAGTGACATTGAAATGATAGAAATCAATTAAAAAATGCATGATCTAATGAATAATGAGATGTTTAATTAAAAAATGCAAAAAATGAATGACTGAATGTCGATACTACGATAAAAATGCTTCAGATGAACGAAAATTTCTGAAAAAGTCCGGTCAAAATTTAGGGTGTGACAGAACACCACAACTGCCAAGTCTAAGTCATGCGTAGGATAATTCATGAACCTTTAATTGTATCGAAATATAAGCAATAACCCGACCATCCTGTATCAACATTCCTCCAATACCCATATTCGATGCATCACAATAAACCACAAAAGACTCACTCATACTAGGAAAAATCAATACTGGAGCGGTCATCAATTTCTCCTTTCTTTCTACAAAACTTTCCTCACATGCAACATCCCATGCATAAGGTTGTCCTTTTCGAGTCAACTGCATCAAAGGTAGTACCAACTTAGAAAAAAACTTCAATAAACTTGCGATTGCAACTAGCAAATCCCTGAAAACTTTGGATTTGCAATAGCAGATGTCGGAGTCTCCCATTGCAACACAACATCAATATTAGAACGATCAACAACTATTAAAACACTAGAAATCACATAACCAAGGAAAATTACTGCCTACAACTAGAAATCATATTTTCGAGAATTTTGGCTCACACTTCCTTTCTCTCAATACTTGCAACACAATTCGTAAATGCTTTGCATGCTCCTCTTAAGATTTAGATTCTATCAAACTATCATCAATGAATACCACAACAAATTTATCCAGATACTCATGAAAAAATATGATTCATATACCCCACTAACATGCCAATTGCATTGGATACATCAAATGACATCACAGTGTACTCATAGTGACTGTACGTCGTCCTGAAATTTATCTTCGGAATATCCTTAATTTCTCACTTTATCATCAAATAGCCTATCTTATTATTATTGATACTCACCTAATTTACGTCATAACAACATCATTTAACAAATCACCACAATAGGACCTTATAATCAACATCAAGTTTTATCATCAATTAACATGTTGTAACATAACAACATACAATACATTAAGCTTATAAACACATAGGTACTAGAATCATGTATCAAAACACTCTTATAATTCAATCATAACGTATTTCATCACGCCAGCTTTCCAACGCTTCAAACGGCGCATCGAACGGACTTACAAAACTCAAGTTACGACATTTCGAAAATTCGGTATGCTGCTATAACTTGTATTTCGCCCGACGAAGCCGAAGCGACTGCCTGCGGGACAACACCACTCAATCTGCAATTTTCAGCATTTGGAGGCCTTTCAGACCTTCGAATTTGATTCCGTAAAAAGTCTCAATTTGATAATTCAAAATCCTACGATTGTATAACCTTTATGACGACATACAACACTTGTTTGGAAGTCCTAACATCTTGCATTCATCAAATATTCACTCATTCATTTATTCAATACATGGTTTTTCCCGAGAAGTAACCATCAATAATACTCGATCGTTCTTCCTCAAGACATTCCAACTTGAATGATAGACATGGAACGCAAATTCACCTCACCTTCAAATATAATAATCGACTCACCAAAACCATCTATAAGCACTCAGCTTAACTTCAATCAATTTCACCGTACACACCATCTAAGCTGGCAAGATACGTTTATTCCGTCAAACATGATTTCGTCTACTATCAACAAGAGATTAAGGGTGATCAGTTCCTCAATTTGTCAATATATATTCGACAATCACGATGGGGCATTGACCATATTTTCCCAACTACAATAACGTTCCTTGCATATTGTGCACTAAGCTACCTATGGCACAAATTCTTAGTTACTATAAGCCTTACCCAAAACATCACATAAAACATCACATCATTAATATCACTCATATGCAATCATGCAATGCCACCAAAAATGAAATGTAACGTCATCGGAATATGCATGTTGTACCAATCATCATAAAATGGACATTATGGTCATTAACCCTCCATAAGGGAGCACGTCACAAAATACTCCAATCTGCACAATAGGATTGAAGCCACCAAAATAACAGACCGAAGCTCCGTCATAGTATGCCATGAATGCAAGGATGCATGTGGTATCAATCGTCATAAAATGGACATTAGGGCCATTAACCCTCCACAAGGGAACACGTCACAAAATACTCTAATCCTCACAATGCGATTGAAGCCACCACAATAACGGATCGAGGTCTCTTCATCATCAAAGGGACCGAAGCCTTGTCGTAGTATGCCATGAATACAAGGATAAAACAACCTCATCAATCATAAACATAATCAACATTTACATCAGCAATCATGTGAATATTCATCATACTATTCACATAGCATATATACATCAAATATGCACATCATCACTTTATTTCATCATAGCATCATTAAATATCATCACTAACACATGTCAAAATCATCATAATAACATCATTCACATGAACATCATCACATAAGCATCAATACACAATCATCATATAATATTCAACATATAATTAACATCATTAAACATCAACAAACGATTATTTTCACACATTCATCAACACTTAATCGTTATCCTCTAAATCAGCAACACATAATCGATATCATCTAAATCATCAACATAATCATCATATAATCCTCAACACATAATTACCATCACAAAGTCATCAGTGCATCATCACTTAATCATTAATACCTATTCTGTATCATATAATCAACAACACGAAATCATTATCGTCTATTCATCGGACACCATTACAAACAACATTATCACATTACCTACACCTCTAAGTCGCATAAATAATACCTCAACATTATAATTATCATCATTAGTCATAGACATCACCATTCTCCAATTACACCAAGTTTCTACACACATTTCACCAAAACAACATAACCTGACATGTACGAACCAACCGTCTGCGTGTTGAATAGTTGGAATTCTGGTACAAAAATTATTTTTATAAGAAAGTACATTATATAAGCTTTCTAACGATCTGAACCACACGTCAATCGGACACTCACAACTCGAGTTATGAATTTTCGAAGTTTTTAAAATAAAGCTGCCGAGAGTACCGCGCTAAGCACAAAAAACGGGTCTAAGCTCCCTCCTTGATGGATCCATCGCGCTAAGCATGGAAAACGGGGCTAAGCGCCCTCTGCAAATTATTCAAAAATTCTTGCGATGACAACATTTTTCCCACTGCGATTTAACACCCTTAAACTGGATTTTTAAAACCAATTAACTCAAATTAAGTCATTAAAACCTATGTCTACCCCATATACACCAAAACAACAATCACAATACAATAAATCATCACTATTTCACCATCCCTAATCTCTAATCTGAGGTTTTTCCCAAATCCCTACAAACATCTAGACTATATATCATAAATATTGAAAGATAATATTCCACACCTTAAAATGTTGCTTCTCCCAATCTTCTCTTGATCTTTAACCGGATTCCTCGGTGCCCTAACCTCCTTCACTTTCCCTTTGTTCTTCAGAGCACTCTTATTTCCTCAAAATAACACGAACAATGAAACTCTCTTCACCATTCCTTCTTTTAACTCAAATACCCCTAATATGTTATCCCACTCTTGCCCTATCTTATTTCACATAACATTACCAACATGCCTTCATTAACTCTACACTAATGACTATCTTGCCCTTGGGGTTCTCCTCCTTTTTATTTTAATTAATAATAATAATCTAAATTATATAATCCACATTATTCTATTATTATCAACCCTAAATAATTCCAACTAATCACTTAATATATCCAATCCATCAATCATAAACACATATTGCATCATAATATCTCACTGAAGTTCATCATTAAATCCCGAATATTCATAATAAATCCATTAAATAAAAATTCAAATTATTTTGGGTGTTACATAACACATTTTAGAGTCATAAGCTAAATGCCTCAGTGGTTGTTGTGCGAAGTCTGGGCGATGTCTAGCTCAAATATTTTCTGAAGGGTGGTTTAACTGTTCACAGGCACTTGATGTGCCTAAAAGTGGATTTTAACTTTCTTGA